>JABASF010000398.1:0-43745 GCA_019776145.1 Harlomillsia oculata | reverse complement strand
TACGATGTTACATACTACGAGAATGAGAATACGAGCAGACAAGATGATTCTTTCCATGCATGTGATGCCAAGGTAGTAGTAAGCAAAGGGTGAAGCTGAACCAAACCAATACGAATACAACGATGTCTATAGTATTTCGTATGACTACGAGAGTTTGCAAGGAAAACGATGGGATGCAGTGAAGAGGAACTCTATCTGCTCTCGAAATGCTCGTACGGCTCACGAGTTCCTCGTGAGAAGCAGTCGACAAACACACGAGATCTTTTCTACCTCAACTCAAGTCTCTATGTTGAGGTTTTGAGATGAGAGAACGAAAAAGAAGCGACTTTGAATTCACAGGAGAAAGGAGATGCAAACGCAAAGCAACAAGGAGATTTGACAAGAAGACGAAACAGACGAGGGGAAAAATACAACGAAAGTTGAAGGGATGCTCCTTGTTTCTTACAGAAGACTTTACGTTACGTTCTTTCTGTCCAAAATCCTATATCCAGGAGTTAAAGTTAAAAAAGACTTGTTTTGTGTGAGCAGTGAGCACACAAAACGTAGATTCTAAACATTGCATCTCGTACGATGTAAGTATCTTCGTCGATACACCGATTGTAGTGCATGCTAGTACAGTTTCATCTCGTATGTCTTATGCTATTCCTATGCGGCATCTGAAGCTCCAGAAGCTGCAACTTCATGATCAGTCGTGTCGTGATGTACTATGGCCCTAGAAAGAGCGCTACTAACAGTGCTCCGAGAACGTCTTCTTCCTTTTCATCCTTTTGAACTGTTGGTTGAGGAAAAATACTCGATTCTTTTTAAGCATGCAGCAAGCACTCAAAACCATTATACTCGTGTGCATTTGCATTCCCTCCGGACTCCAGAGTATTTCTTCACAAACAAACTGATGATCATTAACTGCATACTTGGGATCTTACAACAAATGGAAATTCGACACGTTTTGTTTGTATCCAATTCAGCACACTAACTGTTGTTTGACCTCCAATTGGCAAAGATCTCAAAACTCATACCATGAATTTGCAAGAATAGCAGCAGTGATCAAAAGTGGACTTGTACATACATCCGAAAATATAAATTCGCAAAGATAAGCAATCATTCGGACGAGAAAGTATTAGAAAATTAGTATTAGTAACCGAAAGTGATAACGTTTTAATAATCAAAGTAGCCAAGAACACATTGTAAACGTTGGATTATAATAAATCATAAAGAAAACTCTTCATAGACAAAAACCCGTCAATTCTTGTGTTGATCACTGAACACACTCGGTTGAATTTACAAGGACGAGATATTGCAGAACCCCTGCTGGACTAAGGAGAAACATACAGAGAAGGGACGATTTCTCCCTCTCTCCAATGAAAATCCCAAGTAGCTTCTTCTGCTTGGAAATGGTAGGAAACAAGAGCAATCCCAAAGATTCAATGGTGTGCAATAATGTAGAATAGTACTCATGTCTCGTATACTTTGGCACACGAGAACCTCTCAACTTTCTCCCCAAAAAACTAAGCTTAAAGAAGTTACGTTTGAACTTGGTGGGTATAATGTGCGTGAAGTACATTTCCCCATTGCCGATAAATACTGAAGCTACTAAAGCCCAAGCTGTTAGTCTTGAAGAAGTCAGGAAGCATCCCAACCGAATCCCGAAGAGACCCTGTGCGACCATTCAATTTGAACCAGAAGGCGCGTACATGAGATCTTTTCCCTTTACTTTCCCTTCTTTGGTTGTACGATGCAATTGAAATGGAAATTGCACTCTCAACAAGCGAACGCCGGCTGCACGCAACAAACACAGAATGCATAGTACATGTACAGTACAGAGTACAGATACAAAAACATCTTCAAGAAACAGAAAAACTAACAACACAACGCTGCACATACAGTGTAGCACGTCTTCAATGGACTGAGTACAACAAAATACCACAAAGCAACTTGGTGCAGTAGCAACATCAACTCAGGATACTTTATAGGTTAGCACAGCTATGTTGTCAATGTCTCTTCTCTATCTTGGAAAATACCCGGGGAAAACTAAGGAAAAAGAACGTGAGCTCGAGCATAATTGCGTACATCTACTACACTTTTAAAGTCAACTGTAACATTGCAGCCAGAAAAAAAACACGTTCCCCCAAGAAGACGACTCACGCTTCATTGCCAACCCGAAAACGGGAGCATGACATTTTCTGTAACACATGCAATGAGACAAAGTCTCAAATTCAAAAGTCTCACGCATATGGTTTTCATAATGTGGTCATCCTTGCAATTGCAACTGTTTTTTATTCTGACATATCCTCATCTTAAGAGACACTTGAGTTGCACTAACTAAGATTACCCTGTCTGGGTTCTCCTAAGCAAACTTGTTTCTGGAACATGCAGAATGTAAGCAAAGTACACAGATTAAGAATTACATTCGCATTGATGAAAAATATGGACGCCCATCTCATTTCATTTTTTTGCTGTCCAACTAGGCAAAAATGTCCATTAAGTCATAAAATTGATACTAATCTCCCTAAAGGCATGGTAGCCTGGAAGGCCACTTCAACACTCCCCAAAAATCACGAGAGTAGAAGGTCCACCCTTGAAGTTTGCAACTGAAAACCGGATTTCTTGCACTATTCTTTATGTATGCCAGGATCAATTATGAATTACATAACATGCTCACAGTGAGTCTTCTTCAGGAATTAAATGCCGCTTTGTATTTGCCTTGATACGCCGGACGGGAGTCACATTTACATTCCTACTTTCACATACTTATCTCAAGTATCAAAAAACTTGAAGGTGAATAATACTGTTGGACAAAATCAGGAAAAGCCAAATGCGCTATTGTAGAAAAACATAATGTAACATGATGAGAATTTCTTGAACAAAACCACTATCGTTAATCGTTAGCAGCTTCTCATTTCCCTGTTCTCAGAATAGAATTATGAACAATGAGTATTATTTTCAGATCCGTTTTATACTGTATGCTATCACTATCATAGTTGTGCTCACAAAGTTACTGACTCACTGAGTTCATTATGATAATGCGTTTTGTACTTTAATTCATAATAATTAATTTTTCACAAATGTATAACAAATTAATGGTGTGTGGAGTGGAACAATGAATTTTCGACTTTACGCCGCCGCAAATATACAAAGCAAGAATGTTGCTAATAAAACTATATATCGTTCTTATAGAAAAAACAAAAACAGCACTTTTCCGATTCTGGAATCTGAACTTTATAGTGAAGTTCTGAGCTGCACATTAGGACGTTTTAGATTACTAATTATACAAGTCAATCTTTGCCATTGCTTCTGCTTTATAAGCGCATCGTTGCTTTTCGTTGCTCGTGATCGCTTCTCGTTTAAAACAAAAACCGCCTGAAATTTAATGATTTCGTATCTTTTATATATTACTTCTTGTTGTGCTTTTGTTTTTGAAAGGATACCTAAATCAAGACCCAACCCACATTGCACACTTGCTACCTGCTTCTTTTTGACTTTTGCCTTTGCTTCTTCTATCAAAAATTACCCAGCAGAAAATTCACAATCAACAGCATCAACTTTCAAGAGGAATATATCCGAGTTTTTCAACCTTCTTCTACATGATTTTGGTATCACAGGCACGTACACCCTCAATGACCCTTAGGGTATTATTACATAACGTCTAATTTCAAACTGCTACCAAAACCGAAACACTTTACAAGAGCAATTAAATCTCATTTGGCACCACGCAATTAGGTCGCATTTTCATCTTACAGCTGAATACGACAAGCCAGCATGTGTAGACTGTAATAAAGTTGTTTGTCCAAGCCATCAGACATGCTGTAGAGACACACGGTATCATTCGTCCCATCGACAAGTGAGCTGGTCGTGCCGACTTGCTACATGGAAAATGTCCATATTTGACTAGTTCAAGCTTAAAAGCTCATAGCTTTCTCGAATGAAGACAGATAAGTAAAAAATGCAGTCACACAAAAATGAAATGCACTTCCACAAGGGTAGAACGACCCATCCGTCCGCGTCTGATTGACATTATCTTGGACGCAGAACTAGAATAATAAGCAGCCCGTCTTTCGCCCTAAAGGAACCTGAGAAACGCCTTTATGTCCCAGAATGCCCAAAAGTTATCCCTGTTGTAGCCAGAGCCACAATCTTGTACTGTCGGCACAAAGTATTCCATTTCCATTGCATTTATACCTTGTATTTCAGCTAAAACTTCCAATCCACAAAAGAGTAATTGCGAATACAAACCTTGTTTTCCTTTATGCTTAGTAACATTTCAGAATCAGAAATACAGCAAGATTTCAAGTTCTTGTTGGTGCTAATCTGGATCTTATTTTCTTGCAAACGATTCCATTAAAGTATTATAGACAGTGAAAGAGGAAGTTGAAGTCTCCTAACATTCCTCTGCCGTATGCATAAATACGAAAAAATTGCCATTGACATCAATGAGAGCGAAAAAGCTGGCAGGCTTCCGTCGGAGTGAAAGACGTGTATCTTGACAGATTCCATAGGAAGGCAAGTGCAGAGCGCAATGACACAAAGATCAACTTTAGCTCGTAGCACATCAACTTTGAAAATGAACGGGAGCACTTGCACGTTATTTGTTCAAACTTCCTTCCTGAGAACAGTTTCACATACACAAAAAAAGATGCTACAAGAAAATCATACATTGAGTCACTCGACGAAACGCCCGTATTTATTCATACGACGAGCTGAAGGAGGTACTTGTGCCGAGCGAAGTGTTTGGTCTGGATCCATGCCAGAAAAATTGAAGCCTAACATGAAGCTAAGGCTTTCGGTAGGTCTGCTGAAAATATTTGGTGCGTTCGGTTGTCAACTAAATCTCCCTTTGCATGATTCAAGTGCGTGTTCGTCGACTCAAGGAGAAAAACGGGTAGGAGATTCATTGGAAAAAAGATTCATTTGAAATCCCTTTCCTGCCTACGCATATTACATTACTTATCTAAAGTTTACTCTGAGGTGATCTAACGACCGAATTTCTGACCCACATGTCATTTTTACTCCATACTTTCACGCATAATAAATTACGAGCACCTCACAGGCCTCATACTAATATATTTTATAAATCACGACAGTTCTTATATGAAATATTAATTGTAAATAAGTGCACTATGCTAATCATTCTAACGTAATTTTAAAAATACGTATGATTATAAATTGCCTTTTTTCCAATCCGCAGAATCGAACATACACCAATTTTGTAAGCAATGAATATATTTTGGCCCATAAAGCTAGCCGGATTTTCCCAAACCCGTGCAATTTAGAGCGGCTTTCGGAAAATGCAAAGTAAAATAAAAATATCAGATATTACAAGTTGATTCGCTAGTAAGAAAGTAGCGAAGTGGGTAAGTTAATGGTACCCAGTAAAAGTAACGAGGCAAATTTTTCGGCATTGTTGGGTGTAATGGGAAATAATTACATATTGGGGAAATACGATCGTGCAAAGAAATGGACAGCTGCAATCTTGAAAGGCAAGCAATAAAAATGGAAACAGTCGAACGTCTTTTAGAAAACATGCATTTGACTTTCGTTTGATAGCTCTCATCTGCAATGCAGTGCAAGGGAGCAGCAAAAGTTGCAGAATGCAACAGCTTATCGTTTGTATATAGCATGCAGACTTTGCGAACGCTTCAAGCAAAACTCGTAAACGTAAATCTTGTCATTTTACTTCAGTTTTATATACCTGGTCGCTTAAGTCGCTCATACATACACTTGAAAGTAGAGTCATAATTGGACATAAATCTTTCGCCGTCTCAGCCGTAAAAACAGCCATATAAACCAAAAAAAGATGACCTTTGATGTAATTTCGAACAAAAACTTGAGAAGTTTTGAGTGAATTCGCAGGGTCGACGTAAAAGCAAATGTTTTAGAGTTATCAAAGTGTTTCCACTTTTCACGTAATATTTTGCTTATATAATTTTTAGTATGTAAACATCATATTATGCAATTTTATCTCCTTACAGCGCCAGGGTTGAATCAAATGCACTTTTAAGGAACGAACGTTTGCGAAAACAATATTTTCTTAACTCTAACTAGAAATCTGGCCATTTTTCAAACGAAAATAAGATGTTTCAGAGAGCGAGACACCAAGTCGCCGGAGTACACATAAATCCATCCTCGTCACATATAATTCATTGAAGCCAAAGAAGGGATCTGATGAAGTTCGCTTCCTCAGTTCTGAAGCATTTATAAAAATATTGAATGAGAAGTCACAAAACAAGAGGAAACGGATGACTTTACAAAGGAGCAGCGTGACTTCCTCGTGGTTTGGCTCGCAACAACTGTAAGAAGCTGAGCCAAAGCATCTCACTCAGTCAGTTTGAGATTTAGATTTAGATGTTGACGTCAATTGTTACAGCATAAGAGCAAAAATGTAGCAGGGAGAACTACATGTTTTAGGCGAATACATTCGAGCAATACATGTCTTCCATTCTAGAGAAAACGGGAAGAGCAAAAAATCTAATAAAATCAAGTTGTCGCAATTGTCTCAGAGAAGAGTGAAGGGCCGACTTTGCAGTCCCCGGTTCGTTTTCCTTCTTTCCCGACTTAAGACACTGGGCGAATGACTGTGTCTTTGGTTATCTGGTCAAGGAATCTTAAGTGAGCGTCTCGAAACGAAGAAATTCTGCCTGGTCCTTTTTTGAGTTAGTTTTGTATGCACTAGTTAGTATCAGAGAAGATTCCAAAACGAGAATGTGTGACAATAAACAAAATTTATATTTTAAAAATTATGTGCGCGTTCAGACACGTTTTTATACCTATTAATATTGGAAAGACCTACGTCGAGTGACATTTGTTGACAAGGTAAGATTTCTCATTTAGATAAAAGAAATGGGTCCGTAAATTTTAAATTTAATTCTTCCATGAATCGCATTCACATCGCATCGCAACTCGGGAACTTGGTACGAAATGTGATAGCAAATCGGATCCGTTCATCTCTCCAGGTCTTGGCATAAATTCTCAAGTGGAGGGAAAAGAAAAAGCGCATATATGCTCAGTATATCTTTTCCTTTTACAAGAGCATAAAGTTGGAAGAGGAGCAAAAGCGATGTTATTACTGTCAACCTGTTGCTTCTCGCCAAACTTGAATCTGCATATACAAACCCAACGCCTGCTGCAACCCTCATTCAAAACTTTGAACCCAAATGTTACCAAGTTTGAATGTTTGAATAGCAAGTTAGTCTTATGGCGAATCTTTCTGAGAGCAGGCAGGTTCTCAGCTGTCGTGGAGTCGTAACTCTCATAACCTTTGTCAGATTAGAAGTTCATGATCATAATAAAAGCTCATTTTTTAAGCCGCACAACCTGCTCTATCTTTTTACACTGTAAGAGCCGTGTGGCTAATGCCCATGTGCTCTTGTCACTCATTTAATTTCGCAGAATGGATTCTCAGCATGGGCTTAACGCCATACAGTCTCACTCCACTGGATCAAACTATTAAGGATTAGCTATCAGCTAAATTCACCTGTAAGATTAAACATCTCGTGATAAATGTCGTGGTGTGCTTTCTCACGGTTTTTCTTATTGGATATTTAGATAGGTAAACGGCAATAGCATTTTCGTTGGAACCAACGCTAAAAATCCCTATTCTCGATATACTGTCACCGTCAGTCATCATTTCAAAGCGTTGAAGTAGAATGGAAAGGAAAATCAATGAGGAATCCGATAAAGCAGATGAGCGAGCTCAAGTCAAAAAGTCTCAAACAGAACTGCTTCGGACGTGGTTACAAGGCAGGGTGACAGTGACAGTTCTTACAAGATTTTTTTGCTTGTCCTACTGAATTTCATTACTTTACGACGATACAGCATCTGCCTTCTTGGATATTATTAAGGATTACGTGAGGAGCCACTTTTGATCGAATATCCAGCGCATGTAGACAACACCATGTCAAAAGGCAAAGGGGAGTAATTCATCAAATCCCAAGTAGGACTTGACTTTGACTAAAAGCTTTACGTTTGCATTAGTTGAGTGGACTAAGGCAACGTTCATTTCGTCGTCGTCGGAGCAAGTCTCAAGACTGCTCATTAAAAATCATCAAGTTCTACATTCTACATTAATTGTGGGCCATCAATTCTCTTTCTTCCTGAGACTTTTTAGATTGTCGTGTGGTTATCTTCGACAACTTACGTACCCCGGTTAATTCCTAGTAATCTTTACAGTATAAATCATTCCTTCTTCATTTCGTCAAAGAATCTAAACACTTATCGCCAAAGCAGTTCTTTCATGCCACCTCATTCAAACGATGGTTAAAGATGACAAAAAGAATGTTTGAGAAAGCATTCGGAAAATCATGAATGCAAAATAGAACGATGTTTTGTTTAAACACTTATTGCAACAATGCGCTAATTTTATGCAAATTTATGGCAGCGGCGATATTAAAGATGTAATATATAAGAAGATTAAATTGTAGGAGTCAGCAAGGACTCTCGTTTTCTGAAATGCCGAGTGAAACTACAACATAGAAACATCATCTGCGGTCCGGTTGGTCAAATTCCCACTGGCGCTTCCAGAAGCCAAGCGATTTAATAGCCCCTCGTTAATTGCTTAATACATCATACATAATGCGCCAAGCTCGACAGACTGGACCACTCATGAGATCATTAGCAAAGGAAAATGGACCGAGACACACAAGGAGACGATCCTGGCCGGGGCAAAAATTTTAATCAGAGAGACCTCCCCACAAATAATCATTGACCTGCACACTTGACTCAAGAGGACCTGAAGTCAATGAAGGAGACATTGGCCTGCTCCTTCGTCGTCGTTCACGCAGTCAGTCCTCATTTCCTTGGGTCCGCTACAATTCATTAAGCAATGGAAAACCGAACGTAAATCAAGTCAATTTGGCTCTAACAGATTCTTCATCCTCATCCAATTTCTACTTTATTTCATTCCTTTCCAAGATAGCGTAAATTATAATGAACACTATACGAAGAATCTGTTGGTGAACGCATAAGACCAAATCTGCTGAGACGAGACAGAATCGTAACAATGATAACCTGTACTTGAAGAGGACAACACAGACACTTACTTTACACAAACTGGTCTACAGCTCCAGCCAAATTACTTGCTCGGGTTATCAACAATCGAAAGTCAGGATGTCACTAGTCTACGAAAATCATGGAAAGGCCATTCTGATAATGCAAACCATCGAATGATCAAAAAAGCACGGAACGTCAATGCAACGCAACGTCAACTCACATAATTTTCCATGGTTTTGACTTTGGCTTGTCTGATGTCTGAGTCATGTCCATCCAATCATTCCCAAACATAGCAATAAAAGCTAATGAATAACACATTGTGACAGTCTATACAGTACCACTGAAATCAAAAGAGATCAAGTGAGAGTCAAAGGTTATAAACTTTGCTAAGCCGTCGACCTAAATATTAAATTATGCAGTACACTTTCCATTGGTATTTTGTAATGTATGGCATGACTCAGGGTAAAATAATGTTCAGTTTGTATTTTGTATCAAAATCAATCTTTCGCATACAAATGAAAAAGACGAAGATGGATTTTTTTTGTTCTAAACAATTAAGCAGATTAACATTCTGGCAAACGAATGGCAATTCATAATTGCTATTATGCATTCTTTTGAACTCAAGACAAAAGCGACGACGATGCCGGCTTCACGTTACCTCCAGCCAAATGTCACATTGTGA
This sequence comes from Harlomillsia oculata, assembly GCA_019776145.1. Classification (NCBI taxonomy): domain Eukaryota; kingdom Metazoa; phylum Arthropoda; class Collembola; order Entomobryomorpha; family Oncopoduridae; genus Harlomillsia; species Harlomillsia oculata. Next base: position 34,081 of record JABASF010000398.1, on the reverse strand, counting down.
AAATTGCTTTCGGCTTCATGTTCCAGACATCATAAGACAAACTTGGCTCTTTGATGAACGCTACGTCTGGGATGGACATTAAAATGACTATGTGTGGCATCACATAAAAGCAATATACAGTCACGAATAATGCTTTATGACGCTATATAACCTAGCGATTTCGGAATTGAATGTCCAGTTCACGAGCTGTACAATGAATTCATTCAATATGCATAAAGTAGTCGACTAGACAATCCAAAGTCAAAAGTAGCAGCCAATAGGCGAAGGCTAACCGCGATCCTGACTTTCCCCTTCTTTACACCAAGTATAGAAGAAAACCTTGATATTGAATACATTACTATTTACCTTCTTCAAGTTCCGCACAGATTGTCTTAATACTTAGCAAATGGAAAATAATATGCTGTGTCATTCAATGAACTATAAAATGATGAATGAAGCAACAACGCCAACACAATTCCTAAACAAGGACTTAGCATTCGAATGCATTCAGAAAACATGTGACATTACTGACAACAAATATATAATCTTAGAACTAATCTAATCCGAAATCACAGGAAACAATGAAATAAGAAAATAGTATTGCAGTAGTATAGTAAATGGCAAAAATCTGTAAAAGTGTAGCTAGCCAGAAGCAAGGTAATTTCCTAATATGAACGTGATAAGTCACTTACGAAATGTAAACACAGCAATTTAGAAATCACAAAGTTTGGATATCAGAAAATTGTACACGAGCTCGGTAAATTGAAACGTTGAACAAGGTTAGCTCAGGACGAGTAGACTTATGCAGGCAAATTATGTCTCATATTTCACAAATCATAAAAAATCTGTCCCTAAAATGGGCAATGATGATATGCATAAACGTAGAATGACAGATGCCTCATCCTGAAGCTCATTTCTCACTTCGTGATGAAGTCGTGAACAAAAATGCAGAAAAGAACAAGCTATAGTTACAGACAGTCAAAGTCCATATGCATACGCACTCTCTTTTAGTCTACTAATTATGCTTGTCTCTATCATGTAAATACGTACGTGTTGGCATTAATCATTAAATCATTACGGATGTTCCTATTGAATGAATAAACACAAGATTCGATTATGATTATGAAGACGATCAAAGCTTTTTTGAAGGTTGGCCAGCCACGACGACATGATGAACGGATACGTACAAAGTTAGTCATAATGTAACTGCTACTCGAAATGCGGTGAATTACAATCAATATCATTAATGTGGTGGTTACGAGCATATCAAGTGAGAAAGGAGCAAATTACATCAATTCACTGTGTAGGGTCCTCTCAGTATGATGAGAAAAAAAATTGAAGGGGAAGTAACCTTGATTTCCACCTCAAGGCCACAGGGAGACAAACATAGAGATGAGGACTGAATGCCGCTTTGCTCATATGAAAAAGGCTTCTTTTATATTGTTACTTCGTCTATTGTGCACGTAATAATAAAGACAGGGCTGGAGAGTGTTTCCATCCCTCGGTTTGGCTGTCCAACACATGATTTTTCAACCCTTTTAGATTTCTCTGGCCTGTGGGTGGATTCGCCCCACGGAGCAAATCATTTATTTCACATCCAAACCTTCTAAAAATCCATTGTTGCAACATCCGTAGTTTATCGTGTAAATCACGGCGTGAACAAATTGTCAAAGGTTCTGCATATGTGCATAATGTACCTCCACGTTTTCATGGACTTGAAACAACGGCAAAGAAACAAAGTACAAAAAATCACAACTCTCATGAAAAAATTAATGCTTTCTGAATACTATATATACTTTACGATTATGAATGTCTCATGCGATATTGAATTAGTAAATGATGGCTTCAAGGCACTTCTTCAGCGCACGGCATTGTTTTTACCTGACTTTTAATGTTTTTTCCTTACAAGATTGGTTTGGTAAAACAGGACTGAAAACAAGTACAAAAAAGTAAACTATTTGTTCTAACATTGTAAAGCACGTATACAGGAGTGAATTATAGGCTAGTAGGTGGAAGTGTATTGAACATGGACTAGAACAGAGCACATTATTATTACTGAGTGTATTGAATTAGTGCACCTTTTTACTTAAACTTTTTTCCTTTAAGAGTGTACGACCATCTTTTCAAAAAAAGTCAGAAAGACTAGCATATAAACTGAAACCGGTTGAATTACCTTCCCTATACAAGACTAGCTAGCTGCATCATGATCATCATCGACTTCAACACACCACTTCACTCTCTCAAAAACAAGTAGAATAGCGAAGCACACCAGTTTTGCATAATATTTGCCAAATTACTAATTCTCCTGACCTTGTATTTGCCCTAGTCAAAATCTGCATGATAGCAAAGCAGGATATTCTTTCTTTACTGACATATCGTATCCCTTTGAACTTCAAACATTATACGCTGCTACTGTGCGTTTGAATTTGAAAGCTCAAAAGAAATCATGGTCCGTCACATTCAACGACGAATCCCTCGAAAAATAATAAAGTGACGGACACGGGAATCTACCGCCCGCTGGAAATAACAATAAACATCCAATAATTGCTCTCAGTGCCCAACTTAATTACTAGTTAATTTCATTGTACTCAAAGTACAATATGGTACTTCGAAATGAGAGGAAGAGGCGGCCGACGCGTCGGGAAAAAGAAAACAAAGAATTTTTTGCCTTGCTCAAAGACTTGCTTCTCTTACGTTTTCTTGGGACCATTACGAATCTTGAAAGAATGGTCCCATAACTCCCATACCTTATGTTTTTCAGGTCTGGATTCAAGCACTTGTTCTTGTGCGTATAATCACTATCAAACACGTATGTAAAAATAAAAATTGAATGGAAACGGTGGCACGTTGAATATTGTATCAGTATATTATTATTATACATTAATGCTCTTACATAGTGCTGGCAAGTACTGGTAGTGTGTAAACGTTTATTTCATAGTTCATACATCATACCACTTCACAAGAACATTGGAAAAATAACAACAATTTCCGTGTAGTAACTCAAATGAAAGAGAACAAGGGAGCGGAGGAGGATTATCACGATGAAATTTCCACCAAGGCACCAAAGGACTATTTCAGTTTAATATGAGCGTAAAGCTTCGTTTTATTAATGCCTCAGTTGTTCCACGGCAAAAGTGAAGGGTGCCTCGTGAAAATAAATACAGAGGAATACTCCTACTCGTGAAAATGGTAATAAACGTTACAAAAGGGTTGAAACGAAGAGCACCAAATAAAATCAACTGGCTAGACTACGATGATTTCGGTAAGTGATCCTTCTATGCAAGCACATGAAAGTCGGACTGACTCCTCAAAGGGAATTTTTATTTTCTTTCCATCTCTCTCTTCTCTTTAGGCTCTGAGCCTGTCTTCAGAAAAGTTTTCTTAAAAAGTTTTCTCGTCATAAAAACAGTGTTTGAAGACTTCCAAATGCAATGAAATGCACGGCACTGCATCCCAAGGAACTCAGGGGAATGCACTCGTTTAACCAAGCTCTTTTCAAAACGGTGGCTTTTGTTTTGCAGAATTTACTCACTCCCTCAAATAGAGTTTTACTATTTAGTAACAAGTCGTAAAGATAATAACATGACACAACATTGTTACTCAACCATAAAAATAAAATAAAGTCAATGTCGCTTTCCACTTTCGAGACCATTTGAATTTTTAATATCAAGCGACAGCAACTGCAGAGCTTACGATGTCATTTTCGCTGTTATGCTGTAGTAGATTTAATTGATATTTACCAATTAGTGATAACAAGGATGTTACGTGTTTACAGAAGAAATATTGAGAAACTTATAAAGGTTATAAAAAAGTTGTGAGCAACATTGTGTACAAAACGCACAAAAAGTTGCAGAGGAGCAAAAATTGTAGAAAGCCCCACAGCAGGTGAGCAATCGTTTTTGCTCCGCAAAGTAGGCTAGTAAGAAAAAGTCTCTTTCAAAGTTGCAGCATCTGTATTCTTTGAGCGTCGCGTTGCACCGCGAGTCAATTTTTTAAGCTAGACACGCTATGGCGCAAAAAATGTCCCATTCACGAAAAGAAAGGAAGAGAAAGCAATTTACCAAATCTGAGGGGACAGAGCCTCGACAAAACAATTAGTAATTCCTGTATTTTATATTCTAGAGTAGATAAAACAAGGAACATTTTGTCAAAAAAGTAATTTTGCCGTTTCCTAAAAAGAATTTTATTGACGGAATATGTGAAGAGCAATTATGAAACAAACAGATACGTAAGACACCCTTGTTTGTACATGTACCAGTCAGAATTTTTCGCGCCATAAATACTCAGAACAACTGTCATTTCCTGTTTCCGATTTGTATTTCGAGACATTAGTTCATCTTGGATGAAAGGAAAAGTTGCAACTTATAGATAGAGTTTGATACTCCATGTGACAAACGACAAGTCTTTACGCAATGAAGCAAAAGGAAAGGCAAAGTTGAGAAAGCACAACGAGCTTCTTTACCAATTTGCTCAAAGACTTTGGGTTTGTTTGTTTTGGACACGCAGACTTTTTCTACAACCCGCTCCAAGTGACACGAAAAGACCAAGAGAACTGCCGAGCCACTTGAGTTCTTTCTTTACTTTCTTTTTTCTTTCTTTCAAGCTTTCCCTTTCGGCTCTTTCTCTCTCGCTACAATAATGAGGGCTGAAATTCAATTGAGACGGCAAGATTCATCTTCATCTCGCGGGGGCGAGTCAGTGGCAGCCTGGGCCCATTATTATTATTTTTGCCGCAGCACTTACGATAGACACAGCGTCTTTCGGGTCTTCCTCTCCTTGTGCAAGTGACACCCAGGAAAGCAAAGAAAACAAGTGCCGAAGAGCCGAAACCCACGATGGGATGAAGAGAGAAGACGCCACTTGGCTTCCTCCTACGGTCCTGGTTACATGACAAAAAGAACGGACGGAAAAGCGAGCGAAAAAGACAAAAATAAATCAATAAATCCCGTCGTCCGGATTCCCCTACTATGTATGGATGATACGAAAGTAAAGACAGTGAATATGTGTATCTTCCCTTCAAGGGGATTGGACTCCCTACCACTCACTTGCGGCGGCAACAGCACACAAATTCTCAAACGAGGATTTCTGTCGTTATGCAGCTTCGTTCGGAGCTGAGTCGTTTCCTTCGACTCTGTATCGTTTCCATTTACACACATAAAGTTGAAAAAGGCAATGCAATGCGAAATGAGAGAGATAGAGCCAACCGTTCTCTCGTACATAGCATGTGAGTTGGATACGAACGTACAGTAAGTACATCAGAAAGACTGCTGACGAATAGCAAAGAAACAAACCGGCAAACGGAACGGGATGTTTCTATACGATCGGATTCTCCTGTCTTCCATACATTTTCAGAGTCAGCCCCGGCAACTTCTTTCCCTGTGACTGATTCCACCAAATACACAAACCGGCCACTTGGAACGGACGGAAAAGGAATCCAAGCAAAAGAACACAACCGGGGGAATTCCCCTCGTCAAAACTGTTCCAGTCAAGTCAAAAGCTGGACCAATATTATCTTTTGGTTTCATCAAAAACTGCAAAATCACTATTATAGTAATTCTGTCTCATGAAGGTCTTGGTAGTGCCAGTACGGCTACGCCTCATATGAAAGCTATGTCAATTTAGAGTGAAGACAGTTTGTAAAATGCTCGGTTTCTCTTTGAGATTTCAATGATATACAGCAATATTGTAAACGATACCGCGCCAAAGACTTACAATTCAACTGCAGCAGAACTATTCTGCTCAAAAATTCCGCACATGCAGAAACTCGGTGAGTTCCGAGTTTCAACATTATTACAATGTGAATGCAAGTAATCTTAACCATTAGTTTGAAAATAGTGCGAGCAGTGTAATTATGTAGCCATAAGAAACGTCGCAATAATTGGCGCAGTAAAGGCTGTATTGGGGCCAGGGCCAGACAACATTGAATGCAATGGAATGCTTTTGCTGCCATGAAATGTAATCTAAGACAAAGCAATGAAACTGGTAGCATTTATCGAAGAAGTCGCCTCTCTCTCTCACTCAAGTGTTCCAACTGCGGGTGGACTCTTGGTTTCCACACACGGAGAAAAGAAAGCCAAAAGCACGAGAGAGTCGAAAGGAACAGAGCAGACAGACGAGCAAGTCTCTGTAAGAGTCAGAGTATCATCATCTTGTTCTTCATCACAGACTCCTGGCGCCATGCATCTCTTTTCTTCTGCTCCAAAAATTCACTCGACTTGACTCTGTGTGTGCCTATACTGACTGTGACTGCTGCTCACTGAGAAATGATACCCAACTCACTTCAGTCCATTCACATATATAGAACTATTCCTTTACTCGTTTGAGCAGAAAGATGCATTCAAAAGTTGTAGCCTCCGCTTTTGCTTCGTTATTTGGTTGCATGAAACATTTCTCGCCTTTCGTCCCTTCTCCCTTCAACTACGATAAGCAGATAGGCCACATCAGCTCAAGCAAACTATGTACTACTATAATATTACAAACTAAAAATCATGTATGCGTTCGAGGTTGCCTTCATATTTCACCCCGAATTGTGTCTCTTGCCTTCTGACTGTACGCTAACTTGAACCAGAATCTCCAATCAATCTAAGTAAGCGAGCATATCAATTTCACTGCCGCTACCCTGGCAAATCCGGATATTGCCAAAATGAATGGTTTTTGAGAACAAGGGGTGAATTTTGTAGATGCATGTCAAACGTCAGTCACCGAAGCCCATCGTGTGTCTATGTGGTGGGAAAACAAATGGAATTCCTAATGCATCAAGATTGACGAACGAGTCCATTGACATCTTTATGATTTATTTATCATTTCTCCACTACTAGAATTCAATGAGTAGTGCTTCAAGAGAGGAGTAAATCTGAATTTTGCCAAGAAAACTGTCACTCTGTGGAATTATTCCCGTTTGTTTGCTACAATCCACTAGTCAAAACAACTCTGTCAGCTAAAAATAGCATCAAAACGAATGATGTTCTCGGGGATTCTCAGTCAGAACCATGGAAGCCATTCATTATTAATCCTGTGGAAAGTCCGATGAGTCAATTAGCAGTGAATTTATGATAGAGCCACTCAGCGGGACACAAATGCCGAAAAGGTCAGGCCAACCGAGCAAGGCAGCAGTACAAACAATTTATTTCACCTTCGCATCTAAACGGAGGCAATAATCATAAACAAGTTCTACATTATACGAATCACTCCGAGTTAGGACTAACCTAAAGTACCCAATACTCATACAACGGTACAGCACGTTCATACATCACAGCTAAACACAGGAAGAATCGAAAAACATGAGAATTTTTTTTCTGCAACAAAAAACTTCCAAAGATTACACTCTTACTATGCCCCTACTACGTAACATTCCGACTGAAGTTCACAAGATATAGTATATGATCTACCTACCTAAAAAGTAAGAAACTGTGGATGAAACGCAAGCTTTTCCTAACCTTTCCACATGTGTGAGAACAACCCTGTTAAATTTTTTACATCATGACAAAAATCCAACCTGCATGCTTTCCTGCCAGAACTGTGCTCCCTTATCACATTATATTCCAGAGTTTTTTCCCTCAGTTACTTTCACTCAAGATGAAAAACACTGAACAATAATACGTTACGTACAACCATAGAGCGAGAACGAAAAAAATTAAAGGATAAGAAGAAGGGCAAGATCCCAATTTTTTGTAGAATGCTGTTGACAAGCAATTGCACGCACACAAACGCACAAACACACCCTGTCCATTGCCAACATTATCATACAGTGCGTAATCGGTCGTGCACTGGTCCTGAACGTCATAACCATAATCATAACAGTAACTTCTCGCTGTATGCGCCACACACTTGTCACCGTTTGAGACATATTGTGCATTTTGCATCCTGATACCGCACACACTTGGCAAATTATTATTATGTCTTGGTCCGTGTGAGTTTTGCTTACATTACTTACATGCCTTTTGCTCGAGCCAACAAAGTTTCGAGGTTCGCTTCACTCCGATGTGTCTCTTACTTTTTTGCTGTCACAAATTCTACTGCTCTCTTTTCCGCGAAATTCACCACATTGGCATTAGCATTCAAGAAATGAAGCACAATTTACTGCGTACAGCCGTTCAACTATGTTGTTGTCTAACACAAATATTTCCCCGCACATTTGAGCATCTTGTACATATTGTACACACATTGCAAACACCTTTCTATAGAATTTTAGCTTCTCTCCTTCTGCCAAAGTTCAGTCAGGCATTAAAATGCTTCGTATTTCTCATTCATGTAATGTCACCATGCGTATTATTATTTACCATTCTAATGAAGTAATGATCTATAGACAAAAAAGACGAGCTTGAGGCAGTACCGGGAATTGAGCATTACGTAAAAATAACTCCATTATACAAGATACAAGGAACTTGAAATCCATCACAACTTGCCGGTTCAAAAATTCAATTATTAATTGCTCCAAGTAATTGAACCTGACTTTGAAACAAAGGTCAATTTAAAAGGTGCTGACGAAGAAGGTTCGCTTCAATCAAATCAGTTTCATGAATCTGCACATATCATTGTAACGTTTCAACTATACTGACATGCCCGGTAGTCGTTATATTGTTAAGTACAGCGCAGTTCAAAATTCATTCTAAAAATGAACAGAGCAATTCGTTTTCTCAAATTGCATGGTTCACAAAAAGGGCAATTCACGACAATGTAACTGAATAAAGAAATAAATCACTAACGTATTTCTCTCTAATTACTGCCCTCCGCCTGCCAGAGTGGCTATAAAGATAAGATTTATTTCAATTTAACTCAACTCATGAGCATATGATCACATTTTTCTCACGAAATTGGCCAAGCTGCAAGAAATAACTACCTTAAGGTTTTAGTTTTAATCTGTTTGTGCTCCCATTTATAATTTAAAACCACTACATATTGAATAACTTCAACTTTTCCTTATCTCATTGATACAAATGCTATTTTACAACGACAATGCTCAAACAATACAGGAAACTCCATTACCTGAATTTATTCTTGTTATTTTGGCTTGAACTTGTTCCCCTCTTCACTATTCACTCTTTACAACAACCACATTACAACTTTGAGACTAATGCAACTAACAACTCACTGCACTCTAATTTTAATCAGATTTGTATCTAATTAAATCATCAATACGGCTGTCCACGTGTCAATATTGCAAAATCGCGTTTTTACTATCATACATTTTCAAAAGTCAAATTTATCACTTCAAAATAACAAGTTGGTGTTGTTGATGTGAATTTTAAATTGTGTGGAACCACTGAACGTTCTATAAATATCACTGTTCAGTCACAAGCGACAATTATTTGTATGTGACAATCAAAACCGTGTCGCGTGCAGCAAAATGTTGCATTTCTATATATTTTTACACCCAACGACAAACGGGTGTTTGGGACAGCAGCTGGGAGTACGACAGAAAGCCTACAAGTTGTGGTAAAAGAATTGTAAAAGTCAAGTGAAAACAAGAGAGTGAATTCTACAGGATTTCTTGAGACACTCAATCCGCTGATCTGAGCTCAGGGTTGAAACGTCCATGACAAAAAAGAGCCGATGGTTGAACTGACCTTCATCCCGAGATGGCAGAATTCTACGAAACCCGCTTTCTGCGCCAGCCCTGCACGATCCCGTTACCGCCGTCCGGAAAAACCCGAGCTTGGCAAGTAAACCCGGGAACTCTCCCCTCTCTTGCCGCAGTGGTATACACGTAATCCGTGTGTGTATGTAGCCAAAATACATAGCACAGCAACAAAAACCATAAACAAATCTTACACAAAGCAAAACGCAAGGACTTCAACGTGCCAATGCGGACCTTTTCATGCGTATGCAACAATTCTTAATCAGTCTTTTACAACGGAATTCATCAATGTGTTTCACATTTCAACCATTACATTTTAAAATCTCGATTCTGGTGTTTAGTACTACATTGCATACAACTTCGTTTCTTTATGCAAAAGCTTGCCTTTTGCCAGGAATTGTCTGATCTTTGGAACCAGTGTCATTTGCATGATTCTAGTCATCTTGGTTTTCATTACATTCACAACATCAAAAATCCGGTTTGTCACATTATAGTAAAATTAACCATACAGTAAGCATGAAAAATCGCAATGGAAATTCATAATGAAATTTTAAATCATCCATTCAATTGCAAACTCGCATTCGACATTTCTATATCGTTATTCTATTGTTCTATTCTATTATTATATTATGGTTTTATTCTTATATATCCACAATCCACTATATAATAGTTTCACACTGGTCCAGTTTACAATGATTAAATTAAATCTCAAGTTCAAATTGAGCTGATAATAAATTCATTTAATTTTTTCATCGGGTCACGGCAGGGAGCACTCACGACTAAAATCCACCCTGAAAAGATTCCAATTGCACTCGAAGCTTTTCCATGTTAATTTTTCAGCATCGGCACTCATTTTTCTCATTGCGTGGTTTCACTTCTAACAAGCAAGTAAGAAGCTGGTGTTACAAACAAAACATGCCAGTGTAAATCCAGTCTAATGGGTAAGAGCAACATGAAAACAACACAGTTTTTGGTGATTCTCATAACATATTAATATTGCTCGGATAAAAAAAACGGTGACAGAACAATACAAGCGTTATATGATTCGTAGTTGGTAGTATTACAAACGAAAAAAATTACGCAAATCTTGTAGCTTCTGACTAGGTTTTGAACGCCTGGTCACCAGCTGCGTCTACAAAACCAGCCGCAAAGTAGTAGTAGTCCTCGGTTCTCACTAACATAAAAACGCTAAAGAACCTAACTTGTGGATTTGGTAGATATTCATTGCATATGATATCACTGCTAGAGTTGGTTACAAAAGCAGCAGGTTCCATGGGCATAGTTTGGTGCTGGTCGTATATTTCAAACTGGAAAGCAAGCAGAGTTCATTTCTGCATACCGATTGCAAATGAGGAGCGCCATTTCGATATGCAACATGGCCGTCGAGGATAATCATGTAATAAAATGAACTGTAGCATCCGGTTTGCCCTGCACTCATTACGGCGTTTATAGCTTCTCAATTTCCGACTCAACATGAGGGGGTCGAGTTTGCATGCGAATCCAACTGGAATCCAGTCGGCTCGCGCTCCTGTTCAATCTCGAGCTAAAAGTGTACAGATGACTCCATGCAGGGCAAACGTACAAAATTTTGCATGCAGTCAAAATATCAAGCAGCTACTTTATGGCTTCAACGCTCTAATAATTTCCTCACAACGCTTCTGTGGCTTTCAGTTTTTTGTTTTCATCTCTTTTGACCAGAAGAGGAGAGTCTTTCTCACGTTTTTGCACATTTTTCAGAGCAGCTCTAAGGTCCATTAGCTACAGTGCGGCGAAAGAAACGATTGAGGTTCCACCTCACCACCGTGAAACCATTAGGCTCTTGAGTATGTAGATACGTGCGTGCGCTCTTCATTTTTGGGACTAAATGACCATAGTCAAAGGACCATTGATGCCACTGATCCAAAACCAAAGAGCTCATACTCTCATTTCCTTTGTGCTGCTGACCATTTGACGCATTTTCCACCGTGCAACACGAAATGAAAGAAACTGGACGATGGAAGTAGCCAAGCCACCGGGTAAAATTCCCACCAATGCCACGAGACCCGCATTAATTGCTTCAGCACACCAGTGAGAACGAAGGAGAAAACGAATACTCAAAAGAACTACACGTCCGTCAAACGTGGACACGAACTGATTTATGGTTACGGCTTCATTCCATCCACTTTTTGACGTGAGACGAGTAAAAGGCAAACAGGAATTTTTGCATCTTGCGGCAATCTGACTCAGTTCAAATAAGTGGTAGTCATCCCCACCGCATACACAACATTGAACAACTCTAATATCTTTCCGTCTCCGATCTCATCTGAGCCACATTTCGCAACTTGTATTTTGCGGCTGATTCGGCTCACCATTAGTCGCTTCGGCTTCTTGGACTCCTGCCTAGACTTCTTCCAAACCAGGTGTAAACATTGTAATTAACAATGAAACTCGCACATATTCACCAAAATTTGGTGTACTCAATTCCCTTAATTCTGTTCCTGAAGTCGTCTCAAAAGTAGCTCTTAGGCCTTCGGATTTTTTGAAAGACATGCTCTGCATAGAATTATCACTCTATTCAATGCGCAATGAAAATCCTCAAGAACCAAAAACAAGGGGATTATCAGATGGAGTGAAACAAGACAAGTTGTATTAAAATCCCATACGACAAGAGTTTTAGTTGCTTTAGCTCCTGGTTTGCGAGAACGATAGACTCAAAACAAGAAAAAACTGTTCAAGACAAACACTTGACTTGCAGTCCGACAATGACAAAAAAAAGCTCATAAAAGCCCGTGTTACAGCATATGTGTAGTGTAGCTCGCATCTGCATGCCTCTTCGCTTTGTCATATTACCTCTTATCATATGAAATGAAGAAAGCAAGGAAAGAGCGAGACAAGACAACACCAGACTTCTTTAAGTACACCTATTAGGAGAGCTCCAGAGCTGAGAAGCGGCTTGAGCACCGCAAAAGTCATAGCCGAACCGAGTCAAAATGACAAGGCAGTGTGAGGAAATACAATATGAAGATGAACTCTTTGTCGTCGTGAACGAAGAACAAATGTGCGGCTCACACTCACTGTATACCATCTTTCAGTTTGGCAGCTTGAAGATACACAAACAACAATAATAATAATGGACTTCGCAGTCCATATCATATTGCATGACTCCTTCCACTTTTTTGCGTCTATCAGCACACCAAGAAGCGGAAAAGGGTGTTAGACTTTTGGCCGTCGACAGCAATCTAGTTTATCATACTGTCATTAAGGAACCTCCTTAATGAGGTTATTTTATCTCCAAAGGCTAAAAATGCGCAGGCCACGCACCAATAGTGTCAATGTCGTGTAAATAATTGGGGACTCGGCATAGAATTTTGCACTCGACCAAATGTTCTCAACACTTTGACTACAACTTGCAGCACAACAATGCGAAAGTTAATGAACTTGCAGACCCTCAATTGTTACCACTGGAGTATAATAGTAGAAAGGGAACATTAACAATGAAAATTTAATTTCCTACAAAATAATGACGACTGTGTATGTAATATTTTCAATTTTTATATCATTTATCATCCTAGACACAACAATAAGGAATTAGAATATAATATTCCAATATAATGAGGTAAATGCGACAGAAACGTTTAGTACTGCGAAAAAAACAAGGTTTTACTTTTACAATACAGCTATTAAAATCCAATTATTCTGTAATCGAGACTTAAATCTTAAAAACAAATCGGACAAAATGCTTGAGAATGACTTTGTTAGCTGGAATTATTACATAATTTGGTCTTGTAACCTTGTGCGGACACCTCTTCCCTAATTCACACGTTTCAATTATTGCGTAGCAATTACATGGCGAAAAAAATGACTATCAATCACATTTGAGAAATTACTTAAACATATTTTGCGCACTTCCTTGTAAGTACACTGAAGTACGTCAGGAATGCGCAGTGCAACAAAGGCAATAACTATTGTAACAAAATGGACAAAATGTAATCCAAATGATGTGAGAACTTTTCAGTTGAATTCAATGAGATAATTTTGTTTCAGCTTATATTGCATTATATGGGATTTCCAAAAAATTATAGAACCAAAGTTGATCCTGACATGACATGGTCAAGGTTTTGCTTGCGCAAAGTAGTAAAATATGACGAGACGAAACGTTACGATACGAATGTCTACAGCATGTCTACAGTCTACAGTCTACAAGAACCAGGCAAAATAATGATGAAGCTCATGACCACTTAGGCAGATGAACAATTTTTTACATGTAGGTGAGATCAGTGAGATGCTCATGTGCATTTTCCCTCTTAAGAACCGACTTGGTAAGATTTTCTTAGTATTTCAGTTAGTAGCACATGACTTACATTTTAATAAGCAATTTGTAGGTTAGATGAGCGCAAAAGATGATCAGGATTTGAGTAGGATGCATGCACTGCTTGTACTATAATATATGTTGTATTCACTGTGCTTTGGTGTAGGACATATCATTTTTAGGGAAAAGGTCCACTAATTCACTACTGTTGAGTTGAAGTGTACTTATTTCCCCCCACTTTGCCATTATTGTGTGAGAGAGCTAATGTTACAAAGATCAAAAGAGGGATGTGTATGAAATTTAAAACTCAAAAAAATTTGAAGAGACTACATTAGTGTGTATTAGATTCCCCATTACTTTGCGCCACATTACACTTCACGACGATGAATGACAGCTCATGCACATTAATGTTAATCATTCATTACATTTTGTTGAGTTGGGGGTTTTTGAGCCAGTTTTTGCTTTGTGTACGTGGAGTCAAAACCATCTACTTTACGTAAGGAGCAGGTCTATTCGAAAGAAGTAACCATTAATAATAACACATCAGCACAGGAGCTTACAACTCAAAACTGGCCAAAGAAGAAAAAGAAATATACTACTTCCCTGTGCACTTGCTTCGTGAATTTTCTTTTCCTTCAACAAACCAATTTGTAACAACGTCCTTGTGTCACAGCAGAAATTAAAGCGCCCAAGAAAACGACGCAGGTTGTCTTAGTCCATACCTGAGAAAGAAGACGAAACAACAAATTGCATGACCTCCTCCATTCCTTAGACATTTTCCTGTCATTTTTTTGTTCAAGCCCAGTCTGAGTGCTAATCCATCAAAGACAGACCTCTTTTCGTTAGTTAGCAGAACTACATTATTACCACTTCATTTTTGTATGACTCTCTGCCACATCGTACTTTTAACAAATGGGCTCAATCAGCCTTGCAAGTCTTGTACACCTCATCTTATGAAGACAACTATTTAATTACCAATTTCCCTGTAGCTCCAATACCTTTTTTACCGAAAGTACTATCCCCTTAACTTCGAAATTATTAAATGAAGTTCAATTTGTTTAAACAAACCCATACATTGTTAAAACATTACTAGTTTTATTCCTTTTTTCTTTCATGCACTTGTATGAACATAAAAACCCACATACAAAACTTATGAAGTTCTCAAAACCATTATCGCAAAAATCTTGAAATTTTTTTTCGACCCATCTCATCGTTGCATTGCGTGAAAAAATGCACTTAAACTAGTACAAGTGCATTGCAAAACTTTCAAGTTTGTATTTATTTTCTTTTCAACATAACAAAATTTTTGCACTTGAGCTTTTGTAGATTATAGCGTATCGGGAACCCCTGTGAAGCACATTTCCTTTCAACCAACAACTTCGGACTGCAAAAATCTTAATTCTAATGCTTTGTCGGCTTGAGTTTTTTTGCCACAAGAATGCTCATTGTAGATAAACGAAGCCCACAGCAAATGACGATATTATAATTAAACGTTTTATTATTATTATTTCATTTGTGTTTGATAGAGGAAATTGGTGTTGTGCGAAATAATAGTAATATGACAGGTGAATTAATTTCATGACCAACCAGAACAATATAACAGCTGTACGCATCAGAACGTAATTGTGTGTACACTATAAGTACATTTTGTTCCTCCCGGAAGCTTTTAGTCATCACGCATCTAATTAAATCAAAAAGATTGCCGCCCATGTACATGTACAGGTCTTCGTCGACATTTCAAGGATGTGCGAAAAATTTAATCAGCTTGACCTTATCGGATAGAAACAAATTGATCCATTATAATATAATACAATACAAAGCGAAAAGGATTTTACAGCATGCATTTAACGTTACATGGTCAAAGCTGCTGACGTCGACATCATTTTCAACTACTTCACTTGAGCTGCTCACGCCTTATCTGACTCTGTCTCGCAATTCCCACAGTAATAATCATCTTGTAAGTACAAGTGTCCCTTTGCATATCTTGAGAATGCGAACACCTTGTCTTGGCACTTGATGATGATGATGGTGATATTCGCCTCGTGTTTTCAGAACTGCTGTATTCATCTTTTATGACTAATTGCTTTTGGTGGTCCCTAATGGACTTCTTGCTCCATTTGCACAAGACAAGCAACGGCAACTTGAGTCTCCATGGTCCATGTCGAGGGGAAAATAACCTTAATAAATTAATATTTTCTACTCTTGACATGACATGAGAATTTCTTCCGCGACTATCATCATCATCACGATAAAAGTCTGCACAATTACGCAATGGGACGCGTGTAATGGACGTCAAGACTAGTCATTAGAAAACACAAGTACTACAAGCAGGCGGAGATCAGACTTCTGCTTGAGCAAAAGTCTTTGCGTCTCCGGGGATGACCGCGTCTCTCATACTTTCCCACGAGGGTTGAAAATCTTTCGCCAGTCTCTGGAAATCTCAAATTATCCTCTCGCACACACATGTTTCTCTCGTTTTCTTATACATCTTAATGGTTGTAATGTCCACAGTTTTCACTTTTCGAATTCGAAGGTTCTGGGAAAATGCCGTAATGACAGCTGATAGTCACTATCAATTATCACGTCACTATCGTTGTTTGATTCTCAATTCTTCAAGATATAGCGATAGTAAAGTGTGCAATACAAACATAACATTAGCATACCATCACCGAATCGTTTTCCCAGTACTAAAACGATTAATAAAAATTACAAGAATTCCTCTATACATTTAATTATTATGGCATTTGCCATTTAATGTACAAAGAGAATTTATGATAGCAGGAGAAAAACGAGAACAACAAACGGTCGTACTTTTGCTATCTAGCTCGAGCTTTATTTAAACTTAATTAGCAAGTTTTTGCTCCCCTTTTCATAGGGTTCTAATCTCACAGGGTGAAACACCAAAACACAAAAAACTCAAAATCTAAATTCGTAACTTTGAGCTCGGTGGAATACACGACTTTCTTGAACCGAAAAAAATACTCAAGTAGCATTAAATTACACCCGAGTATGATCTAGTAGTTCTGATCGTATAGTTGGGAGCAGTGAGTGATACGACAGAAAAAGTCCTTTGTGATGCAAATTCAGTCGTCGTCAACCGTATAACTCATCCATGCGGGAGGAAACGGGAAACTTTTGTATTTTGTACGCATAAAATTAAGTCTCCCTTCGGTTTCTACGCAATAAATGCTTTACACATAGCATTACAGTAGTTTTTTTTACATTTTATATAATACTAATTGCTTTGAAACGCATACAGAAGAAAATAAGGCAAAACGCGTCACTTGCTTTGGTTTCGTTTACATTACATTTACACTGGCTCGCTCGCTGCTTCCCCTTTGGTTTCATCCTAACTTAACTGCAAACTCTATGGACGTTAATTCAACTGTGGTCATAAATTACAAAATGTGATTTAAATTTACTACAGTCTACAAGGCGCATAAAACTGTACGCGCTGCGATAAATAAGTCGGAATTTTCGCGTGTGTTAAGAATCTTGGACGAACGCCCACATAAGTCGAAGTACAGAGGGTGGAAAGTTGCGCGACAAAAATTTGTCTCCTCTTTTGCATTCATGCGGAAATGCCGCCGCAAGCTAACTGAAAATAACGAATACAACATTATCTTACGAAGACAAAGTTACGTTACAATTTCACGGTTCTCTATAGTACAAAGTATTATCAGTTGTGACTTGTCTTGTGTAAGTGGAAGAAGCAAAAGAGAAATTCACCGTTGCACGCATTGGCCATCGAAAATGAAACACGTACAAATGGCAAAAGAGGGCAAATCATGTAGCAAGTCCGGAGAGAAGACGCGGGTTCGCTTGGGAAAAAGATCATTAGGAACATTAACATGAGACTGTCAGACTGCTTTAAGGACAAAACGGATGTATAAGTTATAGAAACCACTTTGACACAATAGAAACCTACAGATTGAGCAGTCCCGACGTCAGTGTAGAAGGCAAAGAGAGCTGAAAAGCAGTAGGAAACGGCTTGGAATCTCGTAGGACCATCTCACTCGCCTCACTCCACTTTCCGCCGACTCGACTCGCCTATCATCAATTTTTTATGGGGTGCCTCCTCGTGATTAATTTTTCGGACAAACCGAAAGGGAGTTTTCCGGACCGAAGGACTGCAACACTGATCAAAGCGGAACTACAATGTGCACTATATCAGATTAGCCCTTTTTCATTCCTATACAAGAGTATATACAGAACGAGACAAGTCTTTTCCTTCCAAAAACACATTGAATGACACGCAAAGTGACACTGCCAAATAGAACCATCGTTCTTTTCGTCCCAAGCTGTCATCATACAAACTTCTATGCTACTAATATTATATTCCTCTTACGAGCTATATGTGAGGACGATGAGGCAGCTAAGCTATAAATGCAATATTGGATTATCGCCAAATCACAGGTACAGAGGTTTTTTTTACGTTAGCAATGAAATGCATCTTATCATTACCGTCTACATACTGAAACTTACGGCAAACATAAAATACAACAAATGAGACATTAGTTACATTTAGTCCTATCTGGTAAAAAGAAATCATTGCGCAATGTAATATACAGGGTAAAATATAGATCGGAAAAGGAAAAATCCTGACAGACTGACGACGGCGACGTGCCATTTTAAAAGATTAGTATTAGAGTAAGGTGGGTTAGCTTGAGATTTCGGATTTTGACCCGACTGGAAAGCGTGAAGCTCATCTTCTTTTAAGTAGGAGAGTCGAAGGATGCTGCAAGCATTGCAACTGACGAAGATAGATAGATGCGACGGACTCCGCCTAATCTTTGCTTGACTTGACTTGAGTCAGAGTTAACTTCCCTTCCTGACTTTGGGTTTTCCTTCTCTCCCTGCTCTCAATAATATGAATCCCTATCTTCCCGAGGAAAGGCTGTCGACAAGGAGAAGGAGGCCAAAAATGAATCTCCGTGTTCATGAGAAAGAGCAACCCGCCCGCGATGACATCCTCGATTCTTCTTCGGAATGACGATGGCCATTCTAAGGAACTGAAGGTGCAGGATGTTCCGTTTCGTACACCTATTTCACCATGCTGTCTACACCACAGGGAAGGAAACTAAACGAGGAGTACTATTAAGTAGTCGAGGAAGAACTTGTCAAGTTGAGTCGTCCAAAAATTGGGCAATTGCCAACCATGGCGTTGCATATATTTCCCTTTTACGCGACAAAGGACGACTTACACGACAGAGTCTTGGGAGCCAATTCCACTACCATCATCGTTTCTTTGTGTCATGTGTCTCTTCTCTACACTCAAATTAAATCATAAGAAAAAGAAAGAACTGAAAATTATCTTTTTACACAATAGAATTCCATGTTAAGTTTCGTGTTAAAACAACACACTGCATCGTTTTTTGTTCCTTAGGAAAAGGGAATACAAAAAAGGATCTCAACTCCTACATTCTCTGCACTTATAAGCTAATGCAACCTATAATAGGGACCTACAGGAAATTAGCACTAATCGTCACTTCGCATGTTATACGTGAATTAAAAGTCAGCAAGACTTATATTTCCTTGAGACAGTCATGATTTTTTTTACTCGGTAAATATGATTGTCAACGAAAGGAAAAATCAGTTAAAGCTGACAGCATTTCAACTTCGTTTTGCAAGTGCATGCATGGGACCCAGTCATTTTGCATTATTCGAAAAAGTCTGAGCCCCAAGATGAATCACGTATGTGGAATTCATTTCGTGTGAACAGTAATCAGGACCCTTCTTCTTGTTCTGGCGTAGCTTTATGTGACATACCAATGAAGTGGAGTATCGTAAAAATACGCAACATCTTTATCAACACCCGTGCAATAGTAAGCGTACACAGTTGAGTAAACAGAAAAGTATTAATGTGAAAAGTGTGCGATGGCACGAAAAGTCCTCATTGAGCTGCGCCGTAGTCACTTACTCGTTCATTCATAACCCCATGGACGAAAAAACTTTGCCAAGCAATGCTCTTGAAACGATTGCCAAAACTTTTTTCTGGGGCGTACGAGCTACTACCTTTGGTTTACGTTCCTCCTTATAGATTTCCCCTCTTTAGTTACGTATTGTGTTACGTTACGAGCACACTCAATGGTCGTCTGTTACCGCTTTATAAATACGTACAATTCTATACATACTAAATAACAGAAATCCGAAAAATGATTCTAAATGTCTAAATTCTGAACGCCATATTCTTTTATAAAGTTTTGATACAGTTCGTTCAGATGTTTCTATCGTATCATATCTTTATCGTTGAGTAACATTAAATAAACGGGATTCCACTGCTTTCGTCACAAAAAAGGAATCCGAAAGCAAAAAAAGGTGCAAATGTCGTAGTCATAGCCCGCTCTGGTTTCGTCGACTAAACGACATACATGAAGTTATATGTAAAAGTTACAAGGTAATCTGAATGGCAGTAGAACTGCAGCATCTTCAATGATTTCTGTAAAGCATTAAAACAGAGCGATGAAGATCGTGAAGAACAACTGACTCAACAAAGTTCACCGTCCGTCTAAAATCTTTCTTTGTGATTTTTTGTGATTCTCGCACGTACGACTCTGTTATCATATTTAGTTAAAAGTACTCTGTGACTGCATCGGAAAATGTGAAGCCGAAGCGGTCTGAAGACGTGTCACTCTTGGAGACTCGAACAAAGTCGCGTCTCTTTGAGGGACGCACCGAAGCGTTGATAAGTGAGGGCACGTGATGACCGGAAACGCGTTATTTCGTCCCTCAAAATCACCTGATCTCTCATAATAATTGACCATCTCTCTCCACTCAAAACTTGGTTTTCTCTATTTCACGGACAAAAACGACTACCAAATGACAGCATAGAGAGATAATCACCGTCCCAACATTTCTGGCAAACGACACAAAGCTACTTGAATGACAAAATGTTGACAACCTATGGAGTGCATTACGCATACCCCATTGGAGTGAAAGAAGCGCTCATGACATGACGCTGACTGCTTCCAAGCTCAATAACAACGTTGCAAACATGGAAATCCAAAGCCACTGTCAAGTCTACGCGAAGTGAGCGGCAGGGGTTCTCCTTACGATCATAACATAAGAAGAAGAACAGATACAACAATAACCAAACTACAAAAACAACCGATGGAATGGAATAGTTACACTGTCAAAGTTTTGAAAATTAGTAGAGTTGAAATGTCTTTGAAGAAGATTGTGACATTTGTATCTGTCGTAATATGACTTTTTTGCTTCCTTTGACACATTTTTATGGCTCATGTCTCATTCTGTACAAGCTCAATAGTCCAAGAGCTCATCGGAGCGCTTTTAGCTTGGCCGTAACAATAAAAGCTCATCCTGAGCTAAATTATTCAGAAGGGAATTAGTAGAGGCAGACAAACTGTTTTTGGCTTTGGCACACACAACTCATTGTGTATTGCTGGAGAAAGACCGAAAGAGACGCTTGAACAAGAAGGACTGGAGTTGAAGTTGTGCTGACAGGCCATAAACAGCGAGCTCTCCAAGAAATGATGAATTCTCAAATTTAAAAACGTACAGACCCATTAGGGTAGCTTCGTCTCACTACGAGTTATTTTTCTTGCAGTCTAATGGCTCGAAAATATTTAATGTTGCTTCTTCTGGACCGAAACCAGGACACGGATTACATTACATTTATTTACTCTTTTGTGTACTACACTCCATAAACAGAGTTTTTGGACAGAACAGAGAGAGCACGCACAAAAGCTGAAAGCAGTGCGTGTGCTTCCACGTTTATGCTCAGCTTGAGTCAAAGTGTGGTGTGCTACATGAGCTCCTATTATTATGATTATGATGCTTTCTCCACAGGCTCCTTCGGAACCATTCATCTCTCCAAGACGATTAATCCCAGATTCCGCAAACTGCACACACAATGCATACAATGGTCTGTCCATTGTACATTGAGACGCAAACCAGCCCCTTTGGCTTTTTGAGATGCACAAGCCAAGAAATACTACTTTGTGTTGCACTACTAAAAGGAACTTCTCAGAAAAGATTCGGGGGAGACCGACTACGAAGTGAAGTCGAGCGAAGTGCATGGAAGTCTCCGAATCTGCCGATGCACAACAGAGATAATCGGGGTTGCGAGGCGCGAGCCGACTCTTCCAAATTCCTTGCTAAAAGAGGAAGAAGAGTCTCCGTCTTGGAGGAAGGTATATAAAAAAGAAGGCGCCAGTCTGTCGAAATGAGTTATCCGAAAATCCGGATCGGCACACAGGCCCATAGAAGGATTTCGCAGTCCGCAGAGCAAATTCGGAAGTCGTTCATGATCCATCCTATGTATCCTTGTGGTGTGATGTGATGCTTGTGGCTGCAACTTCAGGCTCACTTTCTCTTTAAGGAAGAAAGCACCACTTTCTTAACGGACTACTGCTCACTGTTCAACTTCACCCATTTCTTTACGCCAAATGATCCCAACACTCACAAATATTCTTTACTGACTCCACCCGACTTCTTGTGTTTAGTTACATGAAACTTTATACTATGTTTATGTTTTCCATTTAACAGTTCATCAACTATACACCATGAAAAAAAATGGTGTAATAAATTGCCTGCTGTTTGAATATTATGATATGATACAAGTGTTTTATACATCTGTCATTTTCAGTTTTTAAGGTCCAGATCTCGAGAAAATATAAGAAAGTTCAGGGGCGTACGTTTCCCGCATTTTCAAAAGATGCACAACTGAAGACGGATTACACCAGGGAGGAAGGGGAGGATACATACGGGACGCGATCAATTAATCAAGTCATTGATAGTGTGCGAGATGCGGATGTCATCTTCTTCCCAACCTGCTTCTGATCCATTCTCCGCCTGTTTCTCGTAAAAGCACCGTCGACCTCACATAGAGACTAAATCATCCCTTTCTTTTACATAAGAGAAAAAAGTCTTGGCCATTTTTCCAACAAAAACTTACTTGACATTTACAGCTGCTAAGTTACAAATTCTATTTCTACACTTTTACGGTAAATATTTTTTCTGTTGTGCATTGCGAAAATGAGTATTACGTATGAATTTGTGTTCATCTGTAGTTATACGCTTAGGTCTTCCAGTGAGGTGCGCAATTGATCATCTCAAGATTCTCCAGTATAGTACCTTTATAGAGTGTAGGACGATCGCTCAACCTCACATTACCCCATGTATGAGTGAAGGTAATGGAAAAGGAAAGAAAAGGAGGGTGGACTACATGTAGGCAGAAGTGGATGGATGATAGAAATGGAAGGAAAACGAACAAAGTGGAGAAAAGAGTGCAGAAAAGTCGGGCGACAGCAAAGGCAAAGTCGACTGGAAGAAGAATTGTCGTTGGCACATGGTGATTGATCTCACAAGATCGATGACTCGCTAATGTCTCATTGCCCAAATGGTCATTTCCACTGTCACTAAGATCCTCCGGCTCTCCTCCTGACTCAAACTCCAACTTTATCACAAGGCAATTCTCCAGAGCTGTCTCCAGCCTCCGAGAAATTCACCCACCACATACAACCATATGCTTTTGTACACGCCCTGGACCGAGGGACGTCGAAACGATCTATCTTGAGCTCTTTAGACCGTGCGGGTTGCAGCCTAGCTTAAATTCCATTAATTTCTTTCGCTCTTCCGTCCTGTCTTGACCAGAAAAGTCTTCTGTCCACTTCCAGTCTCTCCACTCCCGATTGACATTGCCAAGCTAATTTCTTCTACATGCAAAGACGTCTTTGCATTGCCAGTTCTTATGTCGCAAAAATCGTTCTATATATACGTCCTTTTATCCACCATTTCATTCTACCTTGGTATACTTACGTACTTTTACCTCAGTATTTGATACGTATACTATACTATAGTACATAGTACTATTTTATGGCGTTACATCAACCATTACCATTACATTGTGACGAATGGACTAGCAGACTAGCTACATCCATAAATCATCGCTCATACTATAGTACTTTCCTCGGTGAAGTAATGGAATGCCACGAACCAAATGTAAATCTAAGAAAAGTAAACTTGAGAAACAAGTTAATTAGAAAGCTACGTAAAACAGAAATTTTTGCTAAATTTACATTTAAGAAGTCTCACAACAACACCTGCAGTGCATGTCGTTCTGAAATAAAACATCGCGAGTACAAAAGCATTTAGCCGTCCACGTAGAGACACGCCAGATTGGTAAGAGTATCACATTTCACGCCTTCGACGTGCTTTGCCAATTAAGGTTTGATTTTTATAGAAAAACAACGAATTTTTCGGTTGTAGACGTCACCCATGCATTTGTCGGCTGACCGATGAGTAAAAATAGACTTTACGGTAGCGAATACAAACTGGTTACTCCACGCCTTGTATATAAAAAGAGCATCCTGACTCTCGGACTTTTCCCCTGTAGCTTTCTGCACCGTAGTCATACAAAAGATAATCCATCTTTATAGCAAACAAGAAAATCATATCAGCACAGTAGTCGTCCTTTTCTGCACTCATAAAACAACGAAGTGCGCCTAGTTTTTCTCACCAAACTTGCTAACTTTTATGACTTCAAGGGGCAAAAGAGGCAATTAGCAAAATTACTCTAACCAGCCTGAGATAGACACACAAAACTAATTTAACTAAAATAAAAATGTGAATTAATGAAATGAAATAAACTTGAGAAATAAATTCCTTTAGTTTTCTCAACTGAAAGGAAGTAGACGTTTTCTTGCAGCTTTTATGCTATACAAAATCAACTTTGTCCATAAATCATCGTTGGATAAGCAGAAAAGCTGTTAGACCGTGGCGAAAGCCAATGCTCCCACATACTCTTGTATAGTCTTGTAGTTTGTAATGCATACTAAATATAAATTGATATCACCATCCAACAATCAAGGTCTTTAACGTTATGAACTCTTGAGGGAGTTCCGTTCAAAATCACAATACAATCACATTCAAAAGACTATGACCAACCTAGCCAATGGCAATTAAAGCTCCACTCAAACATAGTCCGTCTAACGTGTTCATTTAGCAAATTCTTCGAGTTTATTACGTAGTCAGAGCGCGATACCATTCCGTCGTAATAATCATATAAAAACCACATTGGTGTAAATAATCCTAGCCGCGAAAGGAAGACCAAGTGTAGTCATAAAGTAACTCAACAATGCTCACGACAATAAAAATCACTCAAGAATACACACGGACAAGAAAAGACGTCCACTATGAAAAAAATTTAGTAATGTGTGTTGTTCATACATAAAGCAGTCTGAAAGATACAGAAGAATATAATTTTTAGTACATATCTTTACGCTCATAAAATTCCAATGCAAACCTTTATTTTCAACTTAGTAAGTAAGAAATATAATTTTCTGAAGAGGCTTTTTTTGTGCAAAAAATAGATTCCTAGCTGAAAAAAGTTCCTAGTTCACAGGGGTAATTACCCCGTTCGTTGCGTTAATTTGATGGTTCTCGAGCAACTTACAATATTATCTCTGGCACCATGCAGCGTGCAAACAAAGTAAAAATGGCAAAACGCAACAGCAAAATAATGATGCGGTCACATTAAAATGTCAAAGGAATGTGGCTGTAAGGTGTTTGTATCATTATCAAATTCCTATTTAACTTACACCCGCATGTGTACGATACGACCCGTGAAACAACCACCTGCCACTGAAAAAGAGAAGGTTTTGGAAAAGGCAGGTTCGAAGTTTTTTTTATTCACATTACGGAAAGTGTAATGTTCATGATTATGATTATGCTCATGGGGCAACAATCCGATGCTCAATCTCAAAGACGGGGAAAAAAATTCCTCAGGGGTGGAAAAACGAGTATGTGTGTTTGTGTACATACAAAAAAACGACCCGGTCTTTTTGGGGAGCCCAAAAGTAGCAATCGAGCGGTGTAAGGAAAAGACCACATGGACCCCGCACACTACTGGAAACTGGAAAGAAATACGAGTCACCACGTGGGTCGTAAAAAAGTCAACACATGCAGATTACACGGGATGCCCTTTTTGAGCTTGCCTTTCCCATGCGGCTAGCACATTTCAGTTTTGTATTTTATGATGAGAGAAGACGACAATCCGAATCTCTTTATATCCAGTGCCATTTCATTGATCCTTTTACAAAATTGGACAAAATGATGAATTCCATGAAATCTATTTTTATTGTAGTCACAGAATCATTTCAAAATATTCTATTTCAAAATACCAACTTTTGCAAAGAAGCCACACTAATGAACAGAAGACAGAGAAGGCATAAGCTATCTCTGTCTATGATGAGATGAATTGTGATCTGTGATACGCCGTCACCAAAAGGATGAAATGTACAGATTGATGAAATATGAAAACCCAAATTGGAAAGACATGTCGCGAAGTCGCATGTTTCAGTTTACCATTATTACAAAAATACCATTTCCTTCTCTCTGAAAACAGGCAAATGCCAAAAATGCTCATTGCTCAGCATATTATACAGAATTCAAGCAACCCTTTTAGACAATAGAATGATTACAAAATCGACAGAATATAGTAATTGTATATATTATGCAAAAATAAATTTATAGTGCGCTAGAGCTTACAAGAAAACTATTTAATAGGTTAAGTAGCAGATACAGAAAAATGATAGGTCCGGTTGCGAGACGAAAGAATAAAAATAAGAAGAATGTTATGCTTTCGATACAAAATATAGATTTGTTTACCTTATTATGTGCGTAATCCAAAGCGAGCATGCAGTCATTGACAGAACCGACAGGACCAAATCCATTTTCGGCCTTGATACCTCCGTTAATGGATACTCCAGGATTTTGACCCATTCCTGGATTAAGTTGATGATGATGATGGTGATGATGATGTGGTCCACCAACAGGAAATCCAACGGCAGCAGCCGCAGCCGCCGCGGCAGCGTCACGAATCCAAGGATACATCGCTGTTGTAGTTCCAAAATGTCACCAAAAGTTTAATTTTCCAGAAGATTAACCGCGATACTTAAGTTGATAACAAATTGTCACTCCAAACGCTCACAATTGTCCGCAGTTCACACTTAAAACAATGGGAAAACACGTCTAAACTTGATAGAGGTTCAGAGCATGACATGGAGACTTGTCCCAAACAATTATTTTAACAGAATTTAACAATCTTGAATGGTGACAATCAAATGTCAATTGAGTTATTTATATAGTTGACTTGTGTAGTACACTTGCAACTGGAAAACTTGGACACTGGTATAATATGGAATTTCCATTAAAAAAGACGAGAACGTTCAACGGTTCAACAGCTGATATAACTGACGACAAGACTTAATGTTACTATTTTTAGCACAATATTAATTTTGCTAACGTATCACAACAAAACTCCACGAGCACAGTTTATCGCAACTTTGAACTAGAAAAAAGTTCCGGGCTCATGAATCAAAACTTTTGTCAAACACAAGAAAACGAGATGGAGGAAGCCGGTTGCACAAAACTGCACTTTTGTGTGTACAGGGGCAATGGGCAACTTGGTAAACAATGGATGTTAAATTGTGTCTAAACGAACAAAGGACAAAGCGTCGTGTTAACGCATCCTGACAGCAAAAAACGATATTGAAAGAAAAACGGTGAAGGTGAAAAACACCGAAAAATGTGCACAAGTGCACTGATGACTCAACTTTCTCTGTTGTTGTTGTGTAAAACTGATGAAAAAGAGTGTTTGTTGTTTCGTTTTTTGACTGCGAGCTCTCGCGAAGCTTGATCCGTTTTTCTACAATGGAAAAACGTCAATGTGATGCAGAGAATGATCCGGTTTTTCAGCACGGGCTAGTGAGTGTGGCTCTCCGGCAATGGCACACGTGGTGATGGTCGTTTTTCGTTTGAAGGTATAGGGAGAAAAGCAAAAAGAAATGTGGTCGGAGCCAAGAAGTTGCTCACTTGGTCGAAGCCAAAGCCACTCTAGTAAAGAAAGAATACGTTTAGTTTGGGGTTCTCTGAGAAGCTTTTCAAGAAAAGCCTTCGTTTCGTCCCTTTGCCACAAATGCACCAAAGACGTTTCAGTGCTGTTTGGTGTTTGCTACTCCTCCAAAGCAAAAGAAGCCGAAGCCAAAGGCTTGAAGCTGCTGAGACTCTAAACCACAAAGTCAAGATCACGAAGCTTCACAAGGGAAGGAACTAGAATTCAAGAAGACGACCAGCCAGCCTTCTTCTTTACGTCTTTTCTGATTCTTGGCCTGTGTCTTTGGAGCTTGTTGGCCACCAGTATAAAAAGATTGAGACGAAAAAGTCACTTGTAGACGTATGTTATATGTGTGTACAAGAGAAAAGAAACGAGAAGAGAGACGCCGAGAAGAGAGCCTGTAAAAGTAAAATGCAGTAGTCAGTCGTCACTGTGTTCTTCTCATGTAAGTACGTAATGCTGGTAATGTCAGTTAAATGCGAATGGTAAATGGTAATATGTTGTGTTGCGAGAATCTTGAAAAACAGAGCCTGTGTGGTATCTCTCCTTTAGGGCCAGTTTGGAAAAAGAGGAGCGCAAGTGACTATCTTGTCCAAGATGTACACGGTCATTAATGGAGTCTCTTCATGCTCCCTTTTGACGATTATTAACTTCTGTAGGCTCGTTTACAGGTGGTCAAGTAATCTGGAGCATTTGCTGGATCAACTTGCCTCTCGGACCTTCTTCCTCAATCTTACTATGTTCGGCTGTTGGTTCGTGGTTCTGTGTATGGAGATATAAAAACTAGAACTGTCTTCAATGAAGATCTTAATTCAGATGTTGCCTCCCCAATGCAATCTTCCAGTTTTCCACTGATTGGATTTCTCAATGAAAATTTTCTTACAAGTAAAAGCTATGAGTTAAGCTTCACCGGGAGATAAGATGATGGATCCCAAAAGTCGTAAATTCAGTTTATGTTACGTCTTTATGAAAACGTTCTTTAATGTCTGTGTGCCAAAAAGCCAAAAGGCTTTATCCTTTGGTTTTCATTGGCTTGCTTGATGAACGGAAAAAATTATTAAAGTACTTTGTAGCATCCACGTTGCCGATTGAAATTACGAAGCACAGCGCAGACTGGCTTTTCCAGCTGTATAATGTATAATAATGGGCTTTTAACAATCTTAAGAGCAGAGTGAGAGTGTCAATGGTCACCACAGTGCAACCAACTCAACCGCCACCTCCGAAAATGACCAGATGAATCTAATGGGTAAAAGGAGACAAAGACGCACAAGTGAGAAACTATGTTCTTCGAGTTCTTTCCACTCGCTTTCGCAACAAACTGCAATTACGACTTAGGTTGTTGGACTGAGAGTATCTAGACGAATATGTGGTCACTGTCAGAAGAAACTTCCAGCTGAAAAAGGAACTGGAGGACGTTAAAATTGCCACGGAGCGTCTCATGTGCAGTTTGCGGATCCCCGTTCGCCTTCTCGTATTGGTCCATGTGCTTTTTCCATGCTTGCTCAGACGAAGGAAAAGAAAAAAGGAAGCAAAAGACGAACGATGGGGTAAAAGAAGGATGCGATATAATCTCTCTCACTCCTCTCTCTTCTTGCATTGTACATAAATGCTCTGAGAGTTTGTCCGGAACGGATGGAAGGGATTCAATGTCCGGGTGAAACGGGTGAGAGCGTATTCTTTCCCTCGTCGACTTTTACTTATAACATCTCCGCAAAAGCCTTTGTTGAACACGGCCAAGCGATGAAGTCCGGGACGAATGAGTCTTGGGAATTCTTTCTGAAACTACGACAAGTCATACTAACAAGTCTTCTTCCGAACAAATTCCCTATCGCTTTCACTTTCACCCCTTCATGAAAAATCTACGCGGGTTTAGTAGACGTCAAAAAAACTGAGTTTTCCACTTTGTCTTTTTTCAGAATTTACAGTCAATCAGTCATACAGATGATGCTTCTGTATTTTTTTCAAATAAAATTGTATAGTATAACACTAACAATGGGAATTGAACGAGTTTCAACTGCATACCTTATTACGATACTACGATATATAGTGGTACAGAAATTCGCTTTAATTCAGACATAAAATAAAAGAAACTCATTTATTCCCTTGAGTCTGCTATATAATTATTTGACCGGCTAGACAGACAGTAGTGCAAAGTGCAGGTTGCACTGGAGACGACGGTGTGAAAATGCCGAAGCGTGTTTTTCTAGGTGCTCTTTAAAAGATGACGAAAAAATCTCTTCTTCTCTTTTCTACTCTGCCATTTTAGGTCGGGACAAGAACAACGTCCAGTAGCAAATGGCAGGGCAGGGGTGAAACGCGACGCCAAACGCCAAGGCAGATGAGATGAAGAGGCTAAAAAGATTGGTTCCTAAATGTGAGACTCAACTCATGAAATGAAGTTTAACGGCCCGTGGACAGCTTTACACGCTCCAAGTTATTTACGCTACCTGCTCATACTAATAATAATCGTAAACAAGTGCCCGAGTTTTTTCACTCTGGGTTTCACTTTTCAACCAGTGGCTTGGGAAGTGTTGATCAACCATTAGAATGCAAAGCACCCATCCAACCACGCACATCCTCAATAGTCATTGTTGTCCAATTTTCTTCGTTTGTTGAATGATCAAGTCAAAAAGGAGTCTTTTGAAGATTATTTGGAGCCGGGTTCTTGGGGTTTTTGAGTCTGCCTCTGCTCTATTACGTGTCCTTTTGCTTTATTGCCTTTCGTTTCCATACGTGACGAGTGATGTAGCTCACATGCTGATAGATGTGGGCAATTATGTGCAAAACACTTTATTTGCAAAAACCCCTCTCGTCTCAACATACCTACTTAAACATTTGTTCAATTTACTTGTGTTCGAGTAAAGTGTCTCAATCCGACTCAATCTTTTTGTAAGAACTTAGATTTGTTAGTGTCGTTTGGCACATTTCTTGTGGCAATTCCTTCTCAGCAATCGCCACTGAAATGCATGAGAAGAGGGAAAAATTGTTACAATTTTTTTGAATGTATTTTCTGCTTTGGAGTACTTCCCTGGTTTTTTTATCTGAATAAATGCTCGCACAAGTGTTTCGAAACGTGTTTTTGTCATCAAATGCTCGTGTACTGGGTGAACTAACCAAATTACTTTGTGGTCGTTTTTCATTGCTCAGAGGGTCAGGAGGACGAGCCCGTTGCGATTGGCGTCACGCCAATAACAAGAAGGACTACACGTTTGTATCATTAAGTACTATTACATTTGACAATTGACGAACCTGAAAGTAAGCAAAATGTACTACAAAAAAGTTCTAAACTGAATCTCAATGACTTAATTAGTAGTCATTACAATTAGGAAAATGGTAACTACTGTATTATAGTAGATTTCTTGAACTAGGCTTCGTGGTTGGTTTAATAATTTTCAAGAAATAAAGGAAGAGAAAGACTGGTGTGCGATGCGACATGCGAGACATGTGGAAATTGTCAACCACACCATATCATCTCTCCGTAAATAGAGATTCACATTCTCACCTCCTTCGAATCATCTCATCCAGTCTAAATAAACATGGAGTTGGGTCCTTTCGAAACCTGCGGATCAATGTTTTAGCGTAAAAGTGTGAAGGGAGTCTTGTTGAAAGACGGAAACATGAAGATTGGCACAAGCAGAAGCAGGAGCCTTTTACACTCACACATCTCAAATGGTAATGGTACACCCACAGCAAAAATGTCTTTTGAATCCCATGTGCTTTAGAATCGCAATGAAAGCCGAGTGATCTGGTGTGAGACAGCAAAAAGGATCGCCATCGATATTAATGGCTTGGTTTTAATGTGTAGTACAAACACTAATGGTCCTTGGAGTCCCAGACATTTTGAAAAAAGAGCGATGAACCAGCCAAAGCAAACGGAACATAATCAAGAATCTAAAGACAAGGATTACTTTTGGGAGGAGAAACGTCTTGATATGCCACTTTGAATGGCAACGGCGAGTGTCTGTAGAAAACACGCCGTGTGTGTTGATAAAGCCAATAACGTATAAAGCAGGGGCAAATGCAATTGGCACAGTCCACATTGGACTTAAGGAATCGAGCGAGCGAGCGGAGCCAAAACTCACACATTTGTATGCATAACTGATAAGTGATAACTAAATGGAACAAGACATCTTGCCGTGACAGAAACGCATCTTAAACGAGTTTACATACAATCTTCCTATCTAAAAAAAGATGTCTGTTCACTCCCGGTGATTGATTTTCTTAGCGGTCATTTGTCTTGAAAGAAATCTGGCTTGAACTTTTCAATTACAATTTTACGCATTTTGCGCAAATGAAAGAATTCAAGTACATAGAACACAAGCACAATGCCAAAAATAATTACTAGAAATACACAGATTCAGATTCGATACGCGACGAAAACAAACAGAAAAGACACGTACAACGTATTATACTACGTCAAATAGCTTTAAATCATAAAGTCATAACATTTGTTTACCACATTTACGCTAATACCATTACAAAGCACAAAATCACATCAAGATTTTTGCTTTGGAATCTCTTCTCCAGTACATTTTGGACTGTAATTTGGACGTGGGCACGATTCATGCGTGCTCACTGCGGCGTGGCTTCATGGAAATCATGGCAGTCAACAAACAATCAAGCCTAACAACAAGCCATAATGATAACTGCCTTCGTGCGCAAGTTAGAGCAGAAGCGTGAGCATTTAATTTAAATCATGCACTTGGACGCTACAACAAGGCATTTTTCGTATTCCGGGTCCTTGACATGTCCCGCTCTGGTTTTCCATGATGCACTATCTTAAACGAGTTTTATGCAGTGTGATACAGGATTACGTCCATTGAACACAAACAGAACAAGCAAAGAATCGGATACGTAATTGAGTTTTGCATGTGCACAGTTCTTCTGGGCCCTACAGTTTGCTGCATTTTTAAGCAGGACTAGATGATCTGAACAGTGCAAAATTTCAATTGAAATAAAATTTGTGTGGACGCAATTACGTGACGTTTGGTTTCTGTAATAGTAAGAATACAGGAATTTGGATGGTATAAAGTTAAAGCTCTGTCATGGTCACAGTCGACCAGACGGCAATGGACAGAAAATGACAGCTAATCAACCGCCCACAGACAGTATTTCCCAAATCGCCCCATTACGTGGTTACATTTTGCATTGGCGGCGGAGAGATTCACCTAGTAATAAGGTAAATGGTGCATTGCCTTTTGTGTTTTTGTCCTGTTTTTGGGCTTTGAAGAAAGGTAGCAGCTTAAAGTTGAGGAAAAAGCGTTACATAAGGAAGCAAGAAACGAAAGATGACTTCTTCCATTTGTCACCACATCACCGCCACCAGCCACACATTGTTAAGCAGTAAAAATATAGTACGGTATTATTATTTTCTATCAGTGTGCGCATGGGACTATTATTGAAACAGTGCGCTTGAGAAGGCTCGCGACCAAATCACGACTTTACCTGGGAAAATGTCTCAGGTGACAACAAAAAAATAAGTTGATTTCTTGTAAGAATATATACAATGAGAATAGGGCAGAATGAAGTCATGGTTCTTAATCCTTATTCTTTGCGGTATTGGAGACATGGGATCAAAAAACAGTGATTGAAAAAAGTTGCACTAATCCAACTTGTAACAAACGAAGGCGGAGAAGTTCGCACAGTTGTACGTGCAGTGTCAAATTGTGTCGAGTGTACTGAACAGACGGGGACTTCCTTCGCGGTCTTAATTGACATTGCCATTGCCCCAAGTTGAACTCGCCCCAGGAATGCAGTCGATAAGAATTGAAACATTGCAGACAATGACAAGCACAAAGGGAACAGACTTGTCGTTCCGTGTTGTGACTAATAGCTTCTTCTGACGATTCGGACGTTTGCACTGGATGACAGAATCTTGCCGCGTCCTTTTCAACTAGTCGTCGTCACATTCTCATTCTTTTTAAGAGTTGGAAGCTACACGCGTTTCCGACGAAACATACGTCTACAACTCACAAATGCCAATTACATAGATATCACATTATTATGCGTTTATGCAGTAATGGGCCCTTTGCTTTTGGGAACCTTGTCTCAAGTTCAAAAGTCTGAACAGAGTCAGTTGGTCGTCGTCCGAGTCGAGAAGTCCACCAGGCCACGGGTACCAACAAAATACATAATACCTTAAGATTCTTGTAAATATCAAATGTATAAAATGTATGTAAGTCTTTTCTACGCACAAAACTCTTCAAGTTAACATCAGACATCTCGCCATAATCTATTCTCACAATGTATTTCAATTGCGTTGGTTATTTGAACTTTCGGGAGGAACCCACAGAGTCTCATAATAAGATTACATTAGACTGCTTTTCATAAAAGCGCATTCAAATGCAAGCTGAGCGTTGGATCGCCCTCTCAGTCTCTT
>JABASF010000397.1:0-43779 GCA_019776145.1 Harlomillsia oculata | reverse complement strand
TGTCATGGCTGATTCTCATATATTTATTAATTTAGATGGGCCGTTGCCGAATGTACACGACAGTCATTGCCTCAATGTGCTGAGAATCATCGCCTTGTTCTTAAAGAAGGATTAAACCTTGTAAGATTTCCGGTTATTAGCAGTGAAGATATTGCACTGCATGTTATTCCCACTGGAGTCCTTACGCCTGCTGAGAGTACGCTCCTCTTTCAACATTTGGTTGTCTCACCTGATAATCGGTTTGTGTGCAAATTAGTTGCTCTGCAGATTTATTACAAAATCACAATCTTAGACATCTGCTAAGCACAGTTCATTTGACACTTTAGGTCCCTTTTGAGTGAAATACCTTTCAACGTGAAGAAGCGAAACTGTTCAATTTACGTAGTTCGGTTTTATGAAGACATGGCACGAACCGCATATGTGGATATAAGTGCTGGGTGGTATAACAAGTAAGCAACACTAATTAAGATTTTGTGTGCCAGTCGGTGGTTTTCATTCATGTTTGACTCTTATGTCGTTATTTCGTATCATTAATGTTTCGTAGATTTTCCGTTGATCAGGCGGTATCCATAATCAGCTTTGGATTTTACGGTCCACATTCGGTTGACAGTGCTGCTTACGATGTTTCAACGAAGCTAATGAAAGATTCAAGTGATTCTGAAGTAATGGCTGAAGCAAAACAACATGTTTTTGTGAAGGCTAAGGAAGTATTCCACGTCAGGTTTCCTAAGCCTGTCCCAATACTCTCGGGACATAGCTATCGTGCCTGGTTTTCATTGAAGGTGAAAAATTGACTGAAATTGATTGAAAAAAGTTTTACTCCTATAATATTGACGTAAAATCTAAAATGTTTAAAAATGCATGTGTTTTAAACTCAGGGTCCCTTAACTTGCCATGGAACTACTGCTACTCCATCCCAAGAAGTATTCGTCGCAGTGAAGGGAACGAGATACAACAAAGTCAGATTTCATTATACTGTGACGGGTGCCCACCAACTTCCTGAAATCGCATTTCAAATATAAAGTTTGGAGTTTTGTCAATTTTCGTTCATTTCCGTTCGAGGTTGGTTCGAGAAAAGTTCGTATTTCGTACCTGCTATAATTTTAGTTTATTACTCACTAGCTGACCTGATTTTGACATCACAATTTATCAACGAGCTCTGAAATCTCTTTTACTAGTTATATTTAGTGACTAAAATACGTACAATTAAATATAATATTGTTCTTCGGTGCCTTTACTTTCGTTATGTACTTTACATGTACGTGATGTTGTTTTTTGTAGTACGACATTCTTCAAGTGGCTAATAAACTGCTAGCGTCTCTTTCTGATCATGTGCTCACCATTTCATTTGTGATTTATTGTCATTCAGTTTTGTACACGTTGATTTTCTACTTTAGAATACCAAAAGTTCTAAAATACTTTTATAATTCAAGAATGGAAATGGAAACCATATTAGTATTAAGCGTCTGAGGCGAAACGAAGCTGTGACTTTGAAACAATGGATTGAAGTTGTTTGAGCTCAGTTTCCATTTTCAATATGGCATTATTTTTCGATGTCACCTACAATCACAGAATCCAAAAGGATGTCAGAAAGAATAATTTATTTGAATGTCATTATGGGGATTAAATTGACGGTGTATAGTATCTTAAGGTGTCATTACCAGCCCGAGCAAAATTTCATTCTTGACTTGTAAAGCATTGTTTTTCATTTTGAGCTTCTCATTTTGCCGTTTCAAGTCGATGATATCTTGGTCGTCTGCACCTTCAAGTTCTATTCGAATTAATTAAGTATCCCCAATTAATTTCGAATTTCTGACATAGTATTTTGAACTGTATCAAATATCGTCATTTTTGAAGATGAACATAATATAATATAAATAACAATATTGTCTCACCATGCAC
The DNA here is from genome assembly GCA_019776145.1 of Harlomillsia oculata. Taxonomy (NCBI): domain Eukaryota; kingdom Metazoa; phylum Arthropoda; class Collembola; order Entomobryomorpha; family Oncopoduridae; genus Harlomillsia; species Harlomillsia oculata. The sequence goes on along the minus strand of JABASF010000397.1, from coordinate 41,877 downwards.
CCAAATACCGGAAGCTGAAAAACGAGATTTGATACTTCCCAGTTTTAATTCTATGGTTCCTCCAGGTTCAACTTCATTGTTTGCATTCCTCTTTCCGGATTTCAACGAAGAGTTCGTGTACTGCGGAGGAACTTTGGTTTTGCGAGGTTTCGCTTTCTTTGTACTGAACTTTGATCTCATGGGCAAGGGCATTTTAGATTTCTGCGAATGAAAATGTCTATTCTCAAAGAATGTTTTCAATGCAACAAAGCAACGATGTACAGGTAATGCGAAAGCAATACGCGGCAAATGCATGCGATTGATGCGTGAGTGAGATTTGTATTCGCAAGCGTTGAGCTGCCGGTGAAACTATAAATCGCAAGCGTGTCAATACGCCCCTTAGCAACGTTTTGTTGTGACGACATGGACAATTCCTCAAATCCATGTTTTCTGGAGTCGACTAACCCTTTGAAACAGCTGGAAACTGCGAATCAAGTAGCAATTTTCTGGAATCTAAATATAATCTAAATTACATTTGCACAAAATTATTTCAAGTTATCTTTAAGTATACATTTTAATTTCAGTATAGGTTATTGGACGCAATAATTTTATATGCTAAATCATGGATAAATTCGATGACGATGGAGCAGGTAAACTAAAATTCTTTGGTATATTAAAATTGTTGAATATACGCAAAAATATTATCCTGGATAATCATGTTTAATTGCAGGAGATGACGGAGGCAGTGGTGCCTGGAAGTGCTACGTACGTATGGAATCGTTGTACGAAAAACTGGAGAATCTGAGCTACCATCAAGAATTTTTGGTTAAAGCTCGAATTCGTCCTATTCATAGAGTATATTTTATGACGTCGATAAATCCGGGAGAGCAGTTTTACAACTTTGCCTGTATAGCTGCATGGTTACTGGACAAGTGTAAATACCCGATGGATATGCCTAAAGAATCGGACGATCCTAATAATGTTATCAATCAAATTCTTCAAAATGTTAAGCAATTAGGAGGATCCGTGGATTTTCCTGCAAGTAAAGTGAAATCTGGGTTCGGTCCCGATGTTGTCAATACACTTCATTTTTTAGCAGATAAAGCCCTGGAATCAAAGCACTTTAAGACAAAACCGTAAGTATTGATGTAATGTGAAAGTTGCACTTGCACTGTCTTGCGATGCCGTACATACCAAGTGGTACCAAGTGGTATGTACCAAGTAGCAGTAAAACCTATTGTTTTTAATTTATTCTCAGAGTAACATTCAATGACCATAAGGACAACTTGGAGGAAGACGACGATTTAGATGCTGAAGTTAATTTAGACAAAATAGAGGAAGAAATGGATCAAATGTACACTCAAAGTGACGAAGAAGACAACAATGACATAGCTTGGGTGCAACAACAGCAACAAATGGCAGGAAATCAAAATAGTAACTTTTTACAGTCCTCCGCTTCGGGTGACCAAGAAGGGCACAAAATGCTTCAATCAGACACGGATGCGGAAATGTGGCGTTTAGAAGTTGAAAGAGTTTTGCCTCAACTAAGGATTACTATCAAAACTGGTGGGACAAACATTTATGCAGTACATGCATAAATTAACTAGAAAATTTTTCGTATAAAAGTATTAATCATTATTTCATTTTAACTTTATGCGTGATTTACAGATGCGCACGATTGGCGATGGCGTCAAGAGGAGTATGAATCAACACGCTGGAAAAGTTTCGTCCATGAGAGATCAAATTCAGAAACCTTTGCAGCATCTTGTGAACGAAGCAACGAGTCTCTCTGAAAAAGTGCAAAATAGAGAAAAATATTTGAATAGTCAGTTCGCATCTCTTTTGAGCGAGCTGAGTCACGCGCATGTAAAATGAAAATAATTACATGGAATTCATTAACACTCAACTTCAAATGAACATTTTGATTTTGAATTCTGGGATTCGAAATTCTATTTAGGAACAAATCATGATGACCAAAGAGGATTTGAAAACAAAGAGTAACGAAATTGCAGCCAAGAACAAAACGTTAATGCATTTGAGTGACGAGTTGGATCAAACAAGGCAGGAATTGGATGATCGTGGCTCAATTATGGCTGACGGAGGTACACTAAATTCCAAAACAGTTCATTATAATAAATTCCCCTGTTTAGTTATTTAAATGTTATTCGTAATTTTAACACGCTTATCGTGAAAATATTCAAAATACATTTTTATAGCTCCAGTCGTCGCGGCACGGAAAGCTCTACACAGTCTCAAAAAAGAGTTGGGAGATATGGAAGTTGAAATCGGAGTCATGGAACATTGTTTACTCAAGTCTTTAGTCCAAGATCAACTAATTTTGCGTGATAAAGCAAATAAACAATTTTAGATTACGATTTTTTCTAAAATTCTCAAGTAATTCCTACCTGTTGGAGTAAAATGAGACCTTATGAGTATATATAATGTACACAGTTTTCGGATTTCTTGACCTGCTTAAAAGTAAATTGCATTAGCTAAGTTGTCAGCATTCAGCATACATTGACTTTAGAATTTAGAAGACGAATAATAAACACTACAAAATCTCCAATCCAAAGAGTGAACTGCGTACTTTGTTATTCCTTTTACCGAACCTCATTTCGCCTGTGCTAGCCCTTATTTGAGCATTTCTTCAAAGTGTTCATTATGAACTTTGCATTATTTTGCACTTTAGCATCTTAAAAGTATACACATGTGATTCTTGTCTCGTGTCTTCCACGAAAAGTGCTTAGTATTCTAGTGTGCTCCACATGTTGCATGTTAATGTTCGTAGTAAAGAGTAAACTCTTTTGGTAAATGAATTTCATACTTTCCTTGACAGTCTCTGCTTTATTCACTGGCCTCAAACTGCTAGTTAAATTTTCATGGAAAGTTTCCAGTCTGCATTTTCCTTGGATAATACCGGAATCACCTGCTCACATAATAGTCTTGCGCTTACATGAACAACTGAACAATCTTCAAATCAACGATGCAATGGTCATTTAAGGAAGTTGTATTACTAATTACTAGTAACATACACTATTGACTTTTAGTAATAGCAAAAAGTGCCTTATAGCCAAAATCGCATAAATAAATAATGTTTGAAAACCAGACCGACTTATTACGTCAACAAATTATGAGGATGCAAAAGACATAAAAGGATGTTGTAGCACGTCAATGTGAACTCGTTTCTGGAGAGTGTGACGGTTTGAGGAATTATATCGGATATCCATCATAGATATCAAATCATAGGAATTGTTATCAATTATCAGTCAGAATCATGTCGACCAGCGAATCCTCCCCATATTTTACCCATACAAATGGTGTCAATAATGGCCATCCCCCCGTGCTTCCTCGACATCATCCTTCTGAAATTGAAAAGCTGCTTCAAGTTACCCCACCAGCCAACGTTCCAGATGAAGAACTCGTAACAACGAAATCCTCATTTGTAGTCATTCATGCCAACTCTCACAGCTACAAACATGAAGTGGAGGTACCCGAAAAAGTTGACAAATGGGCATTCTTCCGAAAATACGGAGGAATGATCATGGCTCTTTTGTCCAGCTTGTTTTTCTCCATGTCCTTCTCCATTGTCAAAATGTTGAAAACTCACGGGTTTCAAGCTTACGGATGTTCAGTCGTCTTTAACATCGGTGTCCTCATTCCTTGCATATTCTTCATTATATTTAACGAATGTGGACCGGGACACATGAACAGGAAACGGGTGTTTGAGTCCATCACACCACTCAACAAGAGAAAAAATGTCCTTTTATTCCTATTGGTAATTTCGATACATTTATAATTGATTCATTCCTTGCATATTTTTCATTATATTTAATGAATGTGGACCGGGACACATGAACAGGAAACGGGTGTTTGAGTCCATCACACCACTCAACAAGAGAAAAAATGTCCTTTTATTCCTATTGGTAATTTCGATACATTTAACTGATTTTTCATACTTTAAATCGCATTTACATCATTTCATCGACTTTTCCCTCTTGTAATTAGATACAAGGAAGTTTGCAAGGAGCATCCGTTGTTCTCAGAAGCCTTTCCTTGCAATACATCGCTATTGCAGATATGACTGTGATTGTCTTCAGTAGCCCCGTGGTGATTACTTTTCTTGCCCGAATCTTCTTGAAGGAAGCATGCGGACTCATTTCTGTCCTTTTGGCTTTCGTTACCTTAATTGGAGTTGTTCTTGTGACTAAGCCTCCTTTTTTACTCGGGGAAGAGGAATTTGATAGCAATATGCTGGTAAAAATCACAAAACTGATTTGGATTCAATTCTTTGGAGGTTGGCAATGCTTTACAATGAAAATGATTCGACTTTCCTCTTCTTTTTCAGATCGGAGCGAGCTTTGCATTCGGAGCAATGCTGTCCTTAGCATTTCAATTTGTGTTAACATCGAAAAATTAAAGATACACATTTCTTACTCATGGTACTCTTTCTTGGATCTTGCGGGTTGATGATGTCCGTTCCCCCATTTTTAATATTTGAAGACTGGCATTCCATCGTACCCAAAGGACTCGAGGATACTTTACTTGTATGTGGACTGATTTTTGCGTTTTGTTCATATTCTTCAATCATGCTTGCACTCACAATGGAGGATGCTGGACCTGTGGCTCTGTATTCGGTCCTGTGATGTCATATTTGCATTTATACTCCAATTTATTTTTCTTGGTGTCGTCCCTGATTTCTTAAGGTGAGCTTTGTAAAACTCTGAAATTAAATTAAATATCCAGCCATGTAATTTCTGTTAATGTTCTTTTGATTGATTAATATAGCTCAATTGGTGCAACAATTGTGGTTTCGGGAGTATTCATTACGGGAGTGCGAAAATGGATGATTTCTTCACTTCCTGAAGATCACGTGCTGAAACGAAAAGTCCCTTGTTGTTTTAAGTATTGAATCCATTGTATTCATTCAAATGTTTGAATTAACGAATTCACATTCGCAAGCACAGTCCTTTATGTTAGATTAGTGAAATGAATTTATTGTCCTGTATATGTTTTATATGCTGTTCTCATTTTTCATATAATCTCCTGATCTTCATGATTATGCCTGAATAAAGTTCAATACACAGTTTCTAGCTGGTTTAACAGTAATCACTGAATCAATTTAGCAGCTTATCATTTACCATAATCCTGATTTAGCATTATCACTTGATTTAACATTATATATTATATACTAATGCATTGTGTGCTCTATGGTGAACTGGATAAGAATTGCAATGTGTTTTATACTTGCAGTGAGCCACCAATTGCAAACATTTTATCAATAAGTTGTCCTTTTAAAAGATTTCAAGCAAAAAAGTGGAATACGAGACTTCTTCATTGTAATGCCACGCCACGACGCATTGTCGATTGTGTCTTTCACACTGCTTTCAATTCAGGTTGACCTTCGTTTATATAAATAATCACATGTGATGAGAGAGTAAGAAAGAATTTCGTGATCGCTGGTATACTGTACTATAAATAATCTTGAAGTTTTGGAATTTACTCGTAACTATAAGCATTTGTTTTTCATGCAATTTGTAAAATTGTGCGAAATAAAGTGTCATTGCCTCAACCTCAACCTGCGTTATGGAAAATTCAAGTAATATAAATGATTCGGTGAATTCAAATGCTGTTGGTACGAATGGTAATGAAAATAAAAACAGCGTCCTATTTTACAAAATTAATGATGAGCCTCCTTGGTACGTTACATTTCTGCTTGGATTGCAGGTAAATGCATGAACTTCATTAGTTAAGGATATGAATTTAATTTCAACATTGATTTTGGCAAACAATGTGACGCTTTCGCAATTTTTGTAGCATTACTTGACGATGGCAGGATCTGCTGTGTCCGTCCCGTTCATTTTATGTCCAGCAATGTGCATGCTTGAAGATGACCCTGATCGTGCGAATATAACATCAACAGTTATGTTCGTGTCTGGATTAGTGACACTTTTGCAAACCACAGTGGGCACTAGACTACCAATTATTCAAGGGGGTAGTTTCAACTTTATTATCCCATCTTTAGTCATTCTTGGTCAGTATGAATGCCCTACAAACGAAGAAATGGCACTCCTCCCGTCATCAGAACGGACGGAACTCTGGCAAAAAAGAATAAGGGAATTACAAGGAGCCATTATTATTTCATCATTGACTGAAGTTCTTTGTGGACTGTTTGGTGAGAGGATATAAAATTGGATTATTTGATAGGTTTGAAGGTTCTCAATTTGGCAAAATGACATTAACACATATTGTCAAACTGTTTTATGTCAGCCCTAAGTGTAATTTATTTGTCGCCCCCTAGGAATTGTTGGAATTGTTTTGAAATACATTACTCCTCTTACAATTGCTCCAGCAATTGCCATGATTGGATTATCATTGTTTGGTGTGGCCTCAAGGAGTGCTTCTACTAATTGGGGAATATCGCTTCTGTAAGACCTACCATGTTAGACTGTGATTACTTAATAANCTTCTGTAAGACCTACCATGTTAGACTGTGATTACTTAATAAAACTTTATGAGTCTGATTACATAAGACTTTTTTCCGTTTCATTTGTAGAACAGTTGCTTTGATCATTTTGTTTTCTCAGTATTTGAAAAATGTTAGGATTCCTATTCCATTCATGAAATCTGAAAATGGAAATGGTCTCGTCCGAGCCCCAGTTTTTCAAGTGTTTCCTGTAAAAATTCCACTTTATACGCGTTCTTCTAAAAGCTACTCAATTAATTATAGTTTATACGGTAATTATTAAATCCCACTAAAATGAATTTGAAGGTTCTACTGGCAATAGGAGTTGCATGGGCAGTATGTGGAATTTTAACAGCTACCGGAACGCTGGAAGTTGGAGATGCTGCACGAACTGATGCCAAATTAAAAATTATCACACAGTCACTTTGGTTTCGATTTCCTTATCCGTGTGATAGCTACCGGAACGCTGAAAGTTGGAGATGCTGCACGAACTGATGCCAAATTAAAAATTATCACACAGTCACTTTGGTTTCGATTTCCTTATCCGTGTGAGTTTGTAAGCGAATATTTTAACTAACGCTGATGAGTGAAATAACTAAGTATGCATGCTTATCTACTCTACAGTCCAATGGGGAACGCCGACGTTAGCAACTGGGGCAATCTTAGGAATGCTTTCAGGCGTCATCATTGGGGCAATTGAATCCGTTGGAGACTATTATGCTGCAGCCAGAATTTCAGGTTTTAAATGATAACATAATTACGTAATGTTTTTAACTAAAATGAAACGAATTGAAATAATTATAGGAGCATCTCGACCTCCGGTTCACGCCATCAATCGCGGTCTTTTCATCGAAGGGCTCGGATGCGTTTTTGCGGGTATTTGGGGTACAGGAAATGGAACAACTTCATACAGCGAGAACATTGGAGCAATTAGCGTTACTAGAGTTGGATCCAGGAGAGTCATTCAGGCAGCCGGTTTACTTATGGTTGTTTTTGGACTCATTAGTAAAGTGGGAGCTATTTTCATTAGCATTCCGGAACCAATAATTGGCGGTTGCTTTTGCGTTATGTTTTCTACTGTTGCAGCAGTTGGGATTTCGAACTTGCAAGGTGTGGATCTTAATTCCAGCAGAAATATCTTCATAATAGGCTTTTCTCTCTTTTTTGCACTGGTATTAATTACTCCTTTAGTAAAACCTGTAGTGTTTTGTAAAATGAATTAATTTTGGCATACACTAATGACTGAGTTATGAATGACAGACAATTTCCAGATGGACTGATGAGAACAAAGGGTACATCACTGTTAAAAATGAAACGGCAGATCAAATCATCAATATTTTGCTCAGCACCGCTATGTTTGTTGCTGGTTTGATTGGATTCATTTTGGACAATACAATTCCAGGTGCGTTTAATAAAAACAGAAGCGTAAATCCAAAATTTTATAAATATAATGGACATTGGTATTTAATGACATTTTAGGTTCCCTAGAAGAACGTGGTCTTGGTCCAACTTCCCCTTACGCTGGGAAAATTGGGGGTTCCGGAGGTGAAACTTATGATTTACCTTTTGGAATGCCAATCATTAGAAGGTAGCATTTTGCAAAATTAACTTTTAATTTGATTTATATTCTTGTGAGTCAAAGGTTTAATCGTATTTAGAATAAAGTGGCTACGTTGGGTTCCAATCTCGCCAACATACAAGCAATTAGGTCCGGATCAAATCAGTTCCACAGAGTTAAGGGATTCGCGTTCAACAAACATTGATAATTCCAATGCGTGATCGTCTTGATTGATTGGCTGAACAATGAATAAAATAAAAAGTTATTTTTAACTTCTTTTTTTTGGACGATTACATTTGGATTCTTTAAAGAATTGAACATGCTGCAACAACCTACAATTTGCAAAATGCTGTCATAATCCTGTCTAACCTTTTCATTGCGTCAAGTATCATCGTCAACTGCATTGACATCTTGACAACCATTCATGGCCAATTCTTATTATGCACTACCGTTGTTTAGTGAAATTACAAGCACAGAGTGATCTAGCCTTGAGAAAAGTGGAAGCAAAGTCTACTCTGTAGTCCTGTAGTCCTACTAAATTTTACAATAGAGAATTTTCGTGATCGTAAAGTAAAGTGGCACGACATTGAGTAACTTCGCAAACTTATCAAAAGACATTTCCGCAAAACTCTTCTTTAGATTAGACATTATTTGGCAGAGAGAATTCCCATAGCGTCATTTTTACCATGATTGCTCAACGTTTTACATTGTGGTTACTTGTTACTTCAAGTTGCCCGTTTGACGTCTTATTAATATTATAGTCCTTCAAATGAAACGGGCGAAGCATGTAGATGTAATTAGTAATTGAGATTTCACCATTCGTTCGGAACAGATTATGCAGTTCAAGAGGTAATAGAATATATGAGAAAGTTAGATACATGACGAAATTTGATCCTACGCTACGATTGGGGTGGGCTAAATTGCGGTAGCGTTTTTGATTAAATGTGACATGAACTGACACGACAATACATTCTACAAATTCCTAATCAATTCTTGCATTACAACCAAGTCGGAAATTGACAAGATGTCAGTAATCATTGACGATACACAGACAACACAATAATTTCCTTTTGTCAAAAAATACTTTGGATCATGATTACTTTTTGTTAGTTTTTGTAAACAAACATTGTGGAGTGATTCTCAATTCAATTCACTTGTTCACCGGATGCGTTCGTAAAGGGAGTAAAAGTCAAAAGAGCGTCGTCATTATCGTCATCGCGCTTTGTTATTTTTACAATTTTTCACTAAACATGCGTGTCGCAACGTAGCAAGTCGTAACTTGCAATGAAGTGGACATCACGCCACGTCGAATTCCATTGTAATTATGATAATTTCACATTTTTAAACACGACGGAACGTCAATAATGTGCTGAATGGAGCGTAAAGCGTAAATCTCTACGACCTTTTAGCTTTTTTAGGTCGAGTCGACTGTCATAATCTTTTAAGGGCTATTGACTAGACGGCTTACTAAATGAAAAATGACAAAGAGACAAAGACAGGGATCAAAAGGCAGTGTAAGAATAGAGAAAGGTCCTCGGCCTGGCCCAAAACCAAGGCATTGTTGCGTACTTGTTATTGTTACGTGCTATAGAAAAAGAGTCATGGAGGTTTGTGTTGTTTTACATGGAACGGAATGCAGTTGATGAAAGAAAAGAACCTGTTTCACCATACGCACCTCTTAAGAAGTGAAGTAAAGAAGTTAAAGAAGTAATGCAATCGATGGGGGAAAAGAATTTAATTCTTCCTCAGTTGCTCAAATGCTGTCAAGCCATCAACTTGAAACCTAACTTACATTTTATCAACTTGGTAAGGAAATTTTTTTACAAGTGCCAATAAATCCAAACAACGATTGAATTCTGTTCTCAAGCTCAGATCAAATCCCTATGGTTTGGATTTAACTAAAAACTGCAGCAACAGGTGTGTTGGAAAGGTGTTTCGTGAAGCACTTGCAGTGCTCCAATTTACATTACTTCAATACGAACGCGAATGGGTATGCATGTAAAGTTCTGTTATGTGTCGAGAAAAGTTGAATTTGCATTTTTTTGCATCCGCATGCATTGATTTGACGTGCTCTAATTTTTGAAGAGTTCGTCGTCCATCGTCCATGTGAAAAATACGTAAACATTGCCTTTTGCCTGTATTGTAGTGCATTAGTGCATAGTGATATCTCGTCAATCTCGTTGATTCACAAAAAAATCAACTTTCGGACTTTCATTGTGGAAGTGAGATATCGTTCGATTTTCCACGTGACAAAATATTTCCATTTCCAGGAATATTTGTTTACATTTCTGAGCAACTACGAATTTAATCAGTGAAAACAGTTTAATTGAAAGTGCGCGTGGACGGATACAAAACAATTGGTATGTTTATTTGTTTTGAAAAAGATTATTCTCTGTAATGCATTTACGCAATATCAGTGTCGCATGAAACGAACTTGTTGATAGCTTGGCAAAATGTTTTTGCTCCGCTTTTGCTTTGCCTTGCTGAACAATCTTTGATTTAGTTTTCCCAATTATAAAATTGCATTTAATTCGCTTATAAGCTTGTTGTTGGACTTACTGGACTTGTTATTCAAAACATATTGAGCTTTATAGTTTCATTATTTTGAACGTCAAAGCCTTTGGATTAACATTAATCTTAGTTTAGAAGTACGCCTATCAGACTATCAGTTTCATTCTGTCTTCAAAGCGTAATTATATGCATTCAAAGTCAAAGCGCAATAACACATTGCTCTAAAAATTAACTAAACCGGTCTTTAAGAGTTTTAATTAACGATTGTCAGAATACGTTAGGATGTTTCCATGAAAAGACATGAGATTAAGATTAGTGAGGCTATGAATGCCTCTGGCGACTCTCTGGAACTGCTGTCAAAGAATACTTCACATTCTTCAATTTAGACATAAACATAACAGAAGACATACGAAGAATGACGCATCATGGGAAAAAAAAACTTTTTTAAAAAAGATTTGTTAAATAGATTGCTCGTACGCGTCTTATTTTTATGAGACAAAAACAATGAATTGCGTGATTTAACTTTCCTGAGAATTTAATTTAATGTGTTTTATTACTTCTGAGTTCTGACCACGTGCAGTGATTTGATGGGAATGATTACTTATTACTTCCACGGCTGAGTTAAGAATTTCTGAGCAAAATTGCTTTTTTGTGACTTGCCTTTCCTTAATGCTGCTGACCTATTACAATTGCAATGACTTCAACAATGAAAAATGCGGTGACGACACTCTGTCCTTTAGCTTTTATTAATTTCTATATTGTGCATTTGCATTAATTTTCTACTACCTTCGTGCATTGTTTATGGCACTAGCATTTCTAGATTTCTTCATTTTGCATGCACCTGCATGAAAACTGACATCATCATCATTCATTTTCATTCCCCTTCCTGCATACTCTAGTGACCCGTTAACATAACGTCACAAAACTGTATTACGCATCAATATGTTACGGCTTTTGTGTAAGTGTGCTCATAATGCATTGTTGTTTACTCATTTATCCTTTGTTTGTGTTTGATGGTCTTTTGTTTTCCGTATGACAAATCATGAATGAATGAAGCATTCAACGAATTTGTCATCGGATCCAATTGCATGTTAAAAGTGAGCGTTGTCGCACGATGCCCTGGCAGTCTCCTTTCGCCTTTGGTGTTGCCATTAACACAGTTCAAACGGCAGTAAACACGCGAGCACGAGCGCGTGGTGACAGTTTTTGCATGTTTGATGTTTATTCAGACACCTCAATTTTACAACTATATACACTTGACGGAACTAAACAGTGAAATTTAAAAGACCTAAATTTCATGGTTGTCATTTTTCTGCTTAGCATTCAACGAATTTGTCATCGGATCCAATTGCATGTTAAAAGTGAGCGTTGTCGCACGATGCCCTGGCAGTCTCCTTTTGCCACTTGGTGTTGTCATTAACACAGTTCAAACGGCAGTAAACACGCGAGCACGAGCGCGTGGTGACAGTTTTTACATGTTTATTCAGACACCTCAATTTTACAACTAATACACTTGACGGAACTAAACAGTGAAATTTAAAAGACCTAAATTTCATGGTTGTCATTTTTCTGCTTGTGGAGGAATTCAACAAAATTCGGAAAACATAATGGAAAATCATGCCATGGAATACGCTGAAAAAGAGGTAACATTTAACACTATATTTTATCTATTGCTTGTTTTCACTATTTGTTTTATTATGAATATTGGATTGCAAAACAACATTTGACAGTCATTTAAATGATTTACTGACTTTGATTGACCTCAATTCATTCATTGATGAAAAGAGATGACTGTCATCTTCATTTTTTATCTCATTTTATCCAACGTAATGCAAGAACCAAATCTCAGTCCTAAATCAAAGCAAAGAGGAAGTGACTTGCGCTTGACATTTCGTTTCAATGTACCGAAGGCGAACGTCGCGTCGTCAGCAAGATTAGGCCCGTCAGCGTTACTAAGTGCTGTCATTCTCATTACCCTGTCTTGTAAACTATCGTAATATTATAAAATCAATTACTTAATTGACAGTTTGATTTTAGGAAAGTTTTGCTAAGATGAGGAGAATGATTTGCGATTTAAAGTAATGAAAGAGATTTTCATACATTTACATTATATTAGTCTGTGAGCCAATGTTCACCAAAAGGATTCTGGAAGTGCAGATTTTAATCAATCTTGTAACATATCCCATTTTGTCACATTGTCAAGTACTAATAATTTAAATCACTGAGATGATTTAATTTAAATACACTTAATAGATCGACCACCCGCAGATTTAAACGCAACAGAAGCGTTTCAATTTTCAATCCAGATATAACCAGAATATGGAATCAGTTGGACGCATCCATTTAATCTAACATTCCCATTCAAATATTTCTTATCATTATTTCCTTATATTATTGATTTTGTAAATTGCGTAAATTATCAGGAATCAATAACGTGAACAAATATCCAATAATGTGTACAGTATTGTTGAAAAATGTTACACACTTGAGTCAAGTGTACTGCTTGGTCCACTCTCGTTGTCAGCTAAAAGTATAACTTTCTTTTCCAAATGGTCCAGAGAGGTTTTGCAAGTACCAGGGATTTTCATGCTTTGATGACACTGACAGTGAAACGACCACAACCTTTCATACGCCCACCATTAAAAATGATGATCATGACCACATAAGCTCGTTTTTTGCCCTTTGTACACCATTCATTTAGTACTGCTCTTTAAATTCGTGATTTCTTCCTATACATTACATTCGTAATGGTTGGGGTTCGTTTGGGGCAATGTTGGAGACTAGACAGTTAGACCTTACAGACACTCCTCTTTGAGTCCAATCTGTCAGTGTGACTCACAAATCCAACAGTAAAGCATCAACTGCAAAACTGTATAAGGTTGATCAAAGTCAGTATTCATTTTTTTGTAATTCGACTTCGGATTTATTTAAAATTCAGCATTTGATCAGTGTTTTGATTTTTTTGGTGACTTTCTCAGATCATGGAAAGTAAAGAAGAGCCACCAGTATCCTTAGATCCTGGAAATGACGGTAAATTAGTCAATACAAATAATTCTCGACACCCCGGACAAAAGCGAGAAACTTTGTATTACGAGATTAACGACGAACCGCCATGGTACCTAACTGTACTCTTGGGGCTTCAGGTATTTTTTGGAAAATCTGGAAATGATTATAAAATCAATAACCGGTTCTAATTATTCTTTCGTTACTATTTTATGGTTCTCTAGCATTATTTAACAATGGCTGGATCAACAGTTTCTGTGCCATTTATTTTATGCCCAGCAATGTGCATGTTGGATGATGACCCGGATCGGGCTAATATCATTTCAACTGTAATGTTTGTATCGGGGATTGTCACTTTGATGCAAACGACGTTTGGAACTCGTCTTCCTATCATTCAAGGGGGTAGTTTTGCCTTCATTGTTCCAGCCATGGCCATTTTAGGCCAGCATAAATGTCCTAGTAAAGAAATCATCGAAGGTCTTACTCAAGAAGAAAGAACTGAATTATGGCAAGGAAGAATGCGTGAATTACAAGGAGCCATCATTATTTCATCCATTGCTGAAATTCTTTGCGGAATGTTTGGTGCGATTTAACACTTAAGTGCACTTAATTTTTCTATTGTTTCAGTGAATGGGTGCGAAAACCTTAAATACCGTAATTAACTTTTTTTAGGTATTGTTGGCTTTGTTTTGAAGTACATCACACCGATGACAATAGCACCTGCCATTACTATGATTGGTTTAGCTTTGTTCCACGTCGCAGCAGAACATGCGGCAGCAAATTGGGGGATCGCTCTGCTGTAAGAAATTAAGCATTTAAAATCCTTCAAAAATTTATGATTTATAAGAAATTGTTCGCATTACTTTCCTATGATTTTCAGAACCATTGCACTTATCATTTTCTTTTCCCAATACTTGCGAAACTTCAAAATGCCAATTCCATTTATTCAATCCAAAAAGCGTTCCGGGTGGATTCGATACCCATTCTTTCAAGTTTTTCCAGTATGTTGACGTTTTAAACCAGGCATTAAAAATTACATATATAGCAGACTCAATTCTAATGTTCGACTTCGTATATAGTTTCTAATGGCTATTGGAATCGCTTGGGCCCTTTGTGGAATTTTGACAATCACAGGAACCCTCAAAGAAGGGAACCCAGCTCGAACTGACGCGAAGCTAAACATTATCACTCAGTCAAACTGGTTTCGAGTCCCTTACCCATGTGAGCCTAATGCATTTTAGTATCATCTGAGATTTTACAAAATGACCGTAGAGATAATTTCAAAATCTGTTTATCAGTTCAATGGGGTCAACCGACTTTGGTGACAGGAGCAGTGCTTGGAATGTTATCTGGAGTCATAACTGGGGCAATTGAATCCATTGGTGATTATTACGCAGCTGCAAGAATTTCTGGTACACATTCAACTGACACTTTCTTTAATGTGCTTCTTCGTTAAATGATGTTTCTATAACCATCTGCATATTTTAGGCGCAAGTCGTCCACCACGTCATGCAATCAATCGGGGAATGTTCATTGAAGGTATTGGATGTGTTCTTGCTGGAATGTGGGGAACCGGAAACGGAACTACTTCCTACAGTGAAAATATCGGGGCAATTAGTGTGACGAAAGTTGGATCCAGAAGAGTCATTCAAGCGGCTGGAATCCTCATGATTGCTTTTGCATTGATCAGTAAGGTCGGAGCAGTGTTCATCAGCATCCCTGAACCAATTATTGGGGGTTGTTTTTGTGTCATGTTTGCAACTGTGGCTGCTGTGGGGTTATCGAATTTGCAAGGAGTCGATCTAAATTCCAGCAGAAATATTTTTATTATTGGGTTTTCCATATTTTTCGGATTGGTATGAAGACTTCAAATAAGAAATTGATATACGATTTTCATTATTTAGTGTATTAAAGTATTAATGCTTTAAAATGTTTCATTAGACAATTTCCAAATGGACCGACGAGCACAAAGGCTACATTACAGTTGGAGTCGATACCTTGGACCAAATTATTAATATTCTTCTCAGCACGGGAATGTTTGTTTCTGGTTTCATTGGATTTGTCTTGGATAACACCGTTCCAGGTATGCAGGATGAGCTGATTGCCTATTGTGTTAGCTTAGTTAGCTGATTCATTTTGAACTTCTTGAACTCACAAAATGTTTTTTTAATAGGAACGCTTGAAGAGCGTGGCCTTGGACCAAATTCTCCTCATGTTGACAGTATGGGTGATGACAGTGCAATGATGGACAGAAGTTATGATCTTCCAATTGGAATGGCGTACATTAAACGGTAGGGTAACCATAATTAAAAATACAAAAGCTTATGTCTGTACACAGGCTAACGAATGGATTTATTTAAATTACAGAACACATTGGCTTCGACGAGTTCCAATTTCCCCGAGTTACGAAGGCTTGATGTCCAGTACTTTACCAACAAGTAATTCCAATGACAAATCGAACAGCATTACAAACGATATTTCTGCTGCTGGCAATGGCACTGAAATGGGAAAACTTTAAGAAAGCTATAATGCAAAATATAAGTTAGTATAAGAATGAGCTGTGTAATTTTTGTGTTCGTACATTTCACAACTTGACAAAAACAAATTAGGGTAACGTGAGAATCCTCTGTGCCAGGGTGATTTGACCATTTGACATTTGCACTGTAGTTACTGTAATGCCAAATCACCTTGCCTCTGTACGAAGGGCCTACGGGGTTGAGGTATGCAACATTATAATTATAAATAAATGTAAGATTACAAGTCTATAAGTTTGCATTTTATCTGAATGATGTAAGAACCATGTTTTTAGCTATTTTAATGTTTCAAGATTTGTTTAACAATAATAATGTAACTGTATAACTGATAAAATTATGTTTGACTGTTGACTGTTGGCGAACCATTTTTCGTAAGCATTATGAAGGTGACAAATTTGTTGGAATGACGTTAACCTAAATGAAAATTTGAATAAATTGAGTTGAAAAAAATAAACATGTTTGTCATTACTTAGTCAGTATTGCCATTGTAGTTTGTAAATACAGCCGAAATACGCAATTCGATCAATTGGTAGTGTTATTTCGTACTATTTGGAACATTACTTTTATTTCTTGACGCAATTGGGTTCTTGGATTTTTTGTACAAAATATAATAAAGTGTGCTTTGCTGGTTCCGGATACTTGTAGAAATGACTATGACATAATACTATTCATTTGAATCCCAGTCGTAAATTCCAATTAAAACTCAATAGTTCATATTTTATATCCTTCCAAATTCCCAAATAAAAGAAAGATGGCTGTAAAAAGCTTACTGGAATCGTTCGTACTTAATCGTATTACATTGATTTAGTCATAATAAGACTTCAATTGATATGTTGACGAGTGAAGCGACAAGTTTTAGGTGAAAAAGTGTATAAAAATAAGAGATATGAGCAAAAATCACTTGAATTCAATTAATTACTGTGTTGCGGGGAAAGTGAGTCGAAGTAATCCTTGGAAGTAGAGTAGTTAAACGATGTTAATAGTCCATGCTAATGTGTTGAACAATGATATATTACAGATATTACGTGATTTTTCATCCGAAACGCATTCAATTGGACAATAAAACTGACAATAAATTGTCAGTGGTCATCATTTTTGACCATCTCCACACGTGCAATATTAATAATCATATCATGTATACTCGGTAAATGTGTGCAGTTCCATTAGCAATCCGTGTGCGTACAATTCGCACAATATTATATGATGTTATCAGTTATTTTTTATACTTGGAGCTCTCTCCTGTCTCTTCCATGTATTTCAGTATGTTTTCATATAAACGTTCCTTACCTGACTTTACCTCACCTCACCTGTAATTGCGAGCACATGGCATCGCACATTCCATCCTATAATTACACTAAACTGTGTTGCTGTTCCTCGAAATCTTGAGCTGTTGTGTCAGTATAAGATTGGAAACTGGGAAACTAGGAACTTTTTCATTTGTCATCCATCGACAGCCGCAGGGGAATAAATAGCTTGCACTGTTTGACAGACGACTCATATTCCGCTGACAAGTCGAGACAAGCGTGACGAGCCATTAATTATTTTGCTTTGGACTTTTCTTACCTGAAATTACTTATTTTAACTTGGCATTTGCAAAGAGTAGGGCAAAACTTTAGTAAAAAGTGCTTGTATACTTACTTTAGTTTGAACTTGAGGTTTTTTTAGATACGCAATACGAGTTTTTCATTTTGCCCTCACAGTTTTTTAAATTTTGATTGTATCTCATATTTCCAAAAGACTTGAAGATGTCACCGAATCCAGGGTCCAACAAGCGTCACTCAACTACAATTTCAGATTTGCCAATGTCCAATGGCATTTCTGCTATTCACAATTATCCTCCGGAAGAAACAGAAGATCGAGACGCGTTGATCTACAAGATTGACGATGAGCCTCCGTGGTACCTAACAATTGCGTTAGGCTTTCAAGTAAGTCTATGCATTTCATATTTAATACTCTTCTATATTTACTGAACATTTGGCATATTGGAGACTGAACTAAAATGACTAAACTTTGAAATTCCAGCACTACTTAACAATGGCAGGATCAACGGTATCCGTTCCTTTCATTCTGTGTCCAGCAATGTGCATGTTGGATGACGATCCCGATCGAGCAAACATCATTTCCACAATCATGTTCGTATCCGGGGTTGTCACTGTACTTCAAACGACATTGGGAACACGTCTTCCAGTTGTCCAAGGAGGAAGTTTCTCATTTCTTGTACCTGCTCTGGCGATTCTCAGTCAGCCCCGGTGGAAATGTCCATCTGCGGAGGAAATGGAAGGTTTATCTGACGAGGAACGCACAGAAGTGTGGCAATTAAGAATGCGTGAAGTCCAAGGCGCTATCATTGTCGCTTCACTATTCGAAGTGTTTTTAGGATTTTTTGGTATGTTTTAAAAAAATGGCTCGTAGTTCTAGTCAAGTTGCAATGCTGACTTTACACCTCTTGAATTTTAAGGTGTGATCGGAGCAGTGCTGAAATACATTACCCCGATGACAGTTGCTCCTGCAATTGCAATGATTGGATTGTCCCTTTTTCATGTTGCTGCAAATCATGCTTCCACAAACTGGGGAATTGCACTTTTGTAAGTCAGTTTAGTTAACTGACTATTATATATGGGATAACAATAGATGTTAATCTGTTTTAAATAAAAAATTTAATAATTTTATAATTTTTCTAGAACCATCGGTTTTATCATCTTATTTTCCCAGTACATGCGCCTTTTGGACGTTCCTATACCATTCGTGAAAGCAGACAAAGGAAACGGATGGCTTCGGTATCCATTGTTCCAGGTTTTCCCTGTAAGCATGTTGACTTTGCTAATTAAGACTTTGCTATGTATAAAATCATAGTGTTTTCCATTATGGACATTAAAATTATCACCCCATTGTTAATTTGTAAAAGGTCCTCTTGGCCATGGGAATTGCATGGACATTATGCGCCATTCTCACAGCGACAGATCAACTCGATGTATCCAATGCAGCGAGGACGGACACCCGTTTGCGGCTTATTACTCAAACACCTTGGTTCAGATTCCCATATCCATGTGAGCATAATAATACATGAACGATACGTGTTTTATAACCTTGAATGACGCAACGTCAAATGTCTCATGATCAAAGCAAATGTTAATGACATGTCCATCAATGCGGCAATTAAAATGCAAAGAACGATTGTCAACTTATAGTTCAATGGGGAGTGCCGACAATAACTGCTGGAGCTGTATTGGGCATGGTCTCGGGTGTCATCACTGGTTGCATTGAGTCTGTTGGAGATTACTACGCTGCAGCACGAATTTCTGGTGAGCAAATATTATGCGACATGTCAGTAAGTATGCGTAAACAATAACGTTTAGTACATTCATTGACATTGGGGAAATACGGGGAAATAAACACTGTCATTGGAGTATTTAAAATAACCACTTTAATATTTAATTTTTAGGGGCCACTCGACCTCCAACACATGCAATCAACAGGGGAATTTTCATTGAAGGAGTTGGATGTGTTCTTGCCGGTATTTGGGGAACGGGCAATGGCAGTACATCATACAGTGACAACATTGGTGCCATCAGCGTGACAAAAGTTGGGTCCCGAAGAGTTATTCAGGCTGCTGGTTTGCTCATGATTGTTTGTGCCTTGATTGGAAAAGTTGGAGCTGTATTCATCAGTATTCCTGAACCGATCATTGGCGGTGTTTTCTGTGTCGTATTTGCAACGGTGGCAGCTGTCGGATTATCAAATCTTCAAGGCGTTGACCTCAATTCGTCTAGGAATATTTTTATTATCGGATTTTCTATCTTCTTCGGTCTGGTAAGTTGCATGATTGCATCTTGCATCCTTTATAATACCATATTATGCTAATAGATGCAACTAATAATAATCCGTTCTCTAATCCTAATTCACAGACCATATCTCAGTGGACAGACAGTCATAAAGGACACATTGACCTGGGAAATGAGACTTTGAATCAAATTGTTATTATTTTGTTGAGTACTGGAATGTTTGTGTCCGGGTTCATTGGATTCGTATTGGATAACACCATTCCAGGTGAGATTGTACTGGGAGGATTTTCTATTCGATTAGATTAAAACTTTTATCACTGCATTGTATAGTTTGTTGAATTAAAATTAAATCCCCAAAACGCATGTGCATAGGTACGCTTAAAGAAAGAGGCATCGCTCCTGAGGATATTGAGGACGGCCCAGGTTTGAGAAACGATTCGTATGATCTTCCATACATAATGGGAATCGTTAAGAGGTAAAAAATGGCAAATATAATTTGGCGTATTGAAAAAGCAAAAAATGTCATTTTTGTTCATGATTTAACCATTCATTTATTGTTGTTTAGACAAAAGTGGCTTACATGGGTTCCAATTTCACCAACACATGAAAGTCTTTCTTTCTCCAAACTTTCTTTGCCTCTCAAACGACGAAAGAACAAATTGTCAGTTGCTGAGAGTCAACAAACAGTGACAACCATTGGGGCAACGAGCATCAGCAGTCATCTTTAATAATTTTACGATTAATAAGTATAACCAGTTACAATTAAAGTTAAAGACATTTTTCTACTCTATAAATAGTCTTCGTGTAAATACGCTATACGCAGTATTATTTTTGAACTTGTTTTAATAAAAATTATTACCAAGAATACAACGTTTTATTGTTACATACTATGCATTTTACAAGTTGATATATGAAAGATTCCTTTACTTTACCGGTTTACTGTAAGGAACAAATATTTTAAGTGTTAATGTGGTTCGTTGGTTTTGTACAAATAAGAATCTTTTAGTCTTAAGTAATGTACATAAAAAGCACAAGACATGTAATGTAATGTCTCAATGTGAATATTTGTTCTTTGAATAAACAGGACACAGTTTGATGTCAGCAGCATTACGCAACTCAATAAAGCAGTAAATGCATTTTCATTATTTGACTAAAAAGGACTTAAGGTTGAAGATCACAGTTTGTTTGACATATATAATAAATGTTCTTTGGCAGACGAATCTTTTTAAAAAGTCGTCGTGTTATGTTTGTGCAACATGAAAGGAGTACGCCGTACAATTAATCGATTGAGACGTCTGTAACATGAGTTAATCAGACTAAAGTCCTTGCCGAATTCGCAAATGGTCTTTATACATTTTCATTCTTTATTTCTGTGGAAATACAAGACACGTTGTTAGACTGACCCTGGCCGCGTCTGGTTCGACTGATGATTAAAATGTGGATCTTACATTTATATAAGACCTTGAACAAAAGATGTTTTGAATGAATCAGGGTAAGCCACACCACGAGGATTTACAAAAATGAAGATGAGAGAATCACGTTTCTTCTTTGCGTCACTTTACTGTTTTAATCAAACAAATAACAAAAACAATCATTGCGTACATGCATGTTAGATTGTTTAGCAGAACTTTACTGACGTCAGGATAAAAACGAACATTATTTGGAAGCATTCTAAGAAATATTCAAATTAAAACAGTTCTGCATGCAAAAGTTTTATGTACCCGAATGTGAAGACATTACAACTTTTGGAAAATTCCTCTTGACCTATGCTGCTACAGTGGCACATTTTGATGTTTATGGAATAAACTGATGTCTGCTGGAACGAAAGGATAACTGCGCAACAATATCGCCTACATTTTGCTGTTTCATCCAGTTTGACTGCAACTTTTATAGCTCTGTGATTCTCCAATAAGATTCATTGTAACAGCAAGAATAAAGGATAAAAGGGTTGACCTGCTCTTTAAAGTGTCTTTAGATAGTTGCGTAAAAATGTAATGATCAATGGGAAAGTCAGATCGAAAGACAGGAGCGTTAGCCCGTGACGCCAAAAGACAAGAAGACGTTTGCATGCACTAAGACTGTCTAATGAGAGCAAAGATCAAAAACGACTTTGATGAGACTTTATAAAGATCCGCTGTACAATCTAGTGCACAACGTAACCAAACGCTTCTGGTGTTTTCAGGATTTCCATGACGTGGTGGAGGACAAAAACCACTGCGGAGTTGGATATTGGATTACACAGCCCGTACATTGTACTCGAAGGCAAGGAAACATCATTCACGATTCATCAAGCTTGAAGGAGTTGGGTCAGTTTTTGAGTCATGTGGATGAGCCATTAAATTGCTAATGAGAGAAATGTATACTAAAAACATTAATTTCACATGATTGGTATGATGCTTCTTCCTTAATATTTTCGTCGTAGTTGAGTTCATCTGTGGATGACAAATCAGATTGACTCAGAAAGGGAAACAAGTTGCCCTGACCGACGAGGGTGTTGTGAGAAAGCATAGGAATAGGAATAAGACATGATGAACTGGATTTAATGACTTTTTGGCGTCCTTCAGTCGCGAAACTGAAAATATAAAGAGAGTAAATAACACTACAGTTTTGATCAGTTTGAATCTTGACACACACTGGAATTTTACAGAGGAATTAATAGTCATTTACAATGGGTGGACAGGACGATTTTTCGGATCCTGATGGTATCCACGCTGACGACACCATTTGTAATGGAGACGAAGAGAATTTGATAGGAGCGGATATTGCCAACAATTCTTTTGATCATGGGGAAATTAAAGATTCCAATTATGAAAATTACTCTTCTCAAGATAATGTTGACAATCATTCCAAAAATCAACATGGGCAAATTGTGAAACGCGAATCTCAAGCTGATTTAATTAGTGATTCGACTGTTTCTCAAACGGGGCGAAGAGGCTGGAAAAAGTACTTGGGAATTTCACTCACACTAACTTCAGGATTTCTCTATGCGCTTGCTGCAATTCAAACGAAAATTTTAAAAGACTACCATCCGTTAGTGGTATCCATTTGGCGATTTCAGGGCGTCATTTGGCCGTGTATTGTCGTGCTTTTCATTGACGCTGTATGTCGAAAAAGTTCTATTTTTAATTCCGTCTGGCCACTGACTGAAAAAACAAAACTTAAAGCGTTTTTGATTGTTCATGTGAGTTATTATATTTATGAAACCTCAAATTCTTCAGCGTATGCATTTAAATTGATTATTAATTGTGATTTCCATTTCTGGTTACAGTTAAGAGGCTTAGTTGGATGTTGGGCCGTTGTTCTTCAGTTTTACTCTTTTCATTACTTGGATGTGGCTGATTCCACAGTGATCACATCTAGTACTTCCGTGTTTGTCACTCTCATGGCCCACTGCTTCATTGGAGAAAAATGCGCAGTGGTCCCAATCATCACAGCTATCCTTACTTTTGGTGGAGTGTTTATCATTTCACGTCCTCCGGTGTTGACAGGAAAGGAAAGCTTTGACATGAACATTGTGGTGAGTTCAGCAAACTTAAGCTTATGTGCATTTGCATGCATGCAAGTTTTTTCTACGATTAGATAGATTATATAATGAATGTCCATTGCGAAATGTATCCGTATGACAGTACGGGGTAAACTGAAACTCTAAAACTACTTATTTGGCTTTAACGCTTTAAGTCATGTTCTCATGTTGCATAATCTTACATTTTTGCCTGACACAGATCGGAGTCTTATTCGCGTTTGGGTGTATGGTCATCTCTGCAGCCGTCTTAGTAATGCAAAGGCAATTGAGACACGTCCACTACGGTCTCGTTTCCTTATCAAGTGGCATATGGGGAACTATCCAATGTATCATTGTTGTCTTCGCCATGAATGCTTTTGAAATGCCAAAAAATACTTTAGACTATGGTTACGCAACGGCACTTGCTTTCACAACTTTCCTTGCACAAGTCGCCATCACCGTTGCTCTCAAGTTTGAGCAAGCGGGTCCCGTAGCAATTGTACAAAGTTGCGATGTCATGTCTGCGTTCTTTTGGCAGTACATATTTCTCAAAGTTGTCCCGGATAAATTCAGGTAATCTTTCACGTTCACCTATCACATCATAAGCAACAAAGTACAATTCCATAGGAAGTCAAAAGTCAATATGAAATTTTCTTTAACTGTTTCAGTATCATTGGAGCATCGATTATTGTTGTGGGATTGCTACTCATTTCAACTCGAAAGTACATTAGTACCCTACCAAGAGATCATCCAACACGCCATAAGTTCAGAATATTGCTAAAATAAGACTTCAATGTTATGTAACTGATGGTGAACTGTCAATATAGAAAATATACGCAATATTAATTTTGTACGGAATAAACCCGCAGGTTATGCTTCAAAAATGCTAGATAATAAATAAAGCTATGTACACATGAAAATAAAACACGTTAAAAGAATTACAAACTAATGAAGCTAGTAAACATTTATTTATTCGTTTACGGTTGTACTAATCAACTAGAACAGGAACACTGCCTTGACATTTTCAACTACTGAATAACATTTATGTCCATACTATAATATACTCGTTAAATGCATGTTTTTTTCTCAGGATCTGTTTAAATACTTATACGATGAGGGTCATGGAAGTTCTTACATTAAGGCTAATGGTTGAATGGTTTCATTTTCATGGTTACACATTTACCGTACGTGCTGGCAGAAGACCCTTTAATAAGTGTTTGAATATGTGTATCAAGTTAGCTGACATTGAAGATCACGATTGTAACATGCGTCATGCGAATTGCTACAAAATGTTCTACAAATCTCTGGAAAACACGTAGAAAGAAATGTCAAATTGTAAAGGACGAAGAACGTAGACGTATAAGTCACATTTTTTAAATTCTCTATTTTATATCACTAAAAGTATATTACCAGAAGGTTAAAGCTAATGAGTACACCTTCCTTAATTCCGCGTGGCTTACCTGATTTCATTGATGCATTTATTAATACGTATCATACTTTTATAACTTTTTCACCTCTTTAATATTGTGCTCAGGTATAAATTCCAGTCAGACGCGAGCAAGCCTGATTTGGATTATTGTCATGTGTTATTGTTTTCACATTGCTTTTAGTTGGTAGTATCTTTAATTTGAGAAGTGATAAATAGTATCGAAACATTCATAACGTCAGTGTTTGTATAAAGACGCAAAATCCTAAGCACCCAACTCAACTAGGCTACAATATTAAAGAGTACGATCAACAGTCTTAAGAAATGAAGGTCAATTAATTTCAGGCAAATATCTTTTGAGATAAATGTTAAATCCACAAGAATCCACTAAACACGCTATGCTTGTGCTTTCGACATTTTGTAATTATCTAATTATATTCCAAGTGAAACGGAACACAGAAGGGGTAAAATGCAATTCTAATGACTTGTATATACGGCTAAAACATTGAGATCAAAATCACCCGTAGTTTGCAATCTGGTGACCAAAATCCTAACAATAAACTTCCTGATAAAGAAAAATCCAAGGAACACTATTCACTACATATATCTTTGAAGGACTCCAGTAGAGATAGGTCGAATTTACAGAACTACACTTTAGAATGTCGTGTACAGTTTTCTTTTCAAAATAGGTCGATAGGTTTTAAAACATAATCATGATACGGAAAAATAAACCATAATGTCTGTATATTGTATATCAATGAAAAATTGAAATTACTAAAAGGCCAGACTATTAGTAACACAGTTTATTGTCTTAGACGATCAGAAGATTTACGGATCACCACGACCTGCTGAACTAGCTTCCACAGCCGGATTATCGGCGTACAGTGACGTCATTTTTATGCGTTCACATTTAATGTTCAAATTACGAATATCTTCCTGTAGAGTTATTCCCATTGGGCTCCTACAACATTAAATGAATAACTTTAGATTCAGTAATATAAAAAGTATAAACATTCAATACGCATGAACATTAGTCAAATCTCATACTTGGCTTCAATATCAACGGAATCCAAATCGGACGGAAGAACTATATCAGTTCCGGCCTTCCATTTTTCCACTCCGTTCCACGCAATCATGACGCCATTGTCCGTACAAAGATGCATCGGTGGACAATATAATTCGTACTTCAACTCCTTACATACGAGTTCAATGCCACGACGCACATATTCATTGCACGCGACACCGCCCGACACAACCTACAGGAAATGAACCAAGAACAGGCACATTATGTATGTACTGTACTTATAAATACGGTTTCCTCATGTCATGTACATGGCATACTGTACTGTTTACTCACCAAAACCTTATTTTTATTTGGAATGAGCTCTCTCATCTCAGCATAAATCATTCCACGCTGTATCTTCTTCGTTAAATGCAGAGTAACTGCATGTTGAAAACTGGCACACAGATCGGCATACGTTGGAATCAAATCGTCCCCTTCAATATCTACAAAATGCAAATTACAATAGCTATAAGTTTTAATCGCGTCTTTTAATGTAAGCATTACACAAACGTATTTTTTGCTTGTTTTACCATATTTTCTTTCTTCGCGTAAGATATGACGTAAAGCAATAAATTTTAAGCCAGAAAAACTCCAGTTGCAATCACGATATTTGTACATGGGAGTTGGGAATTGAAACAATTCTGGATTGCCTTGTTTGGCAAAGAATTCAATTGCTGCCCCTCCAGCTAGCGTGGATCCGTCTTTAAGATTGTGCAATTTTAACCGTCGTGCGGTCTATCAAAAACATTCAAAAGGTAAATCAACCAATCACGCAAGAACAACGTCAACAATCAATGTTACAAAGGTACCTTATCAAAGGCTTCTCCAGGGGCATCATCAATAGTTTGTCCCAATAACACGAACTCATCAACCGACTTAGCAATGGCTAGCAAACAATGTCCACCAGAAATAAGGAGCACCAAATAAGGAAAATTGATATCTTTCAGCATTCTCGGAGTCAGTGCATGTGCTTTCATGTGATGAATGGGAATGAAAGGCTTATTTCCTTTGATACACAGTTCTTTCCCATGTTTCATGCCCACCAAGAGAGACAGCGTTAAACCTGTCGATTATGTCCAACAAGAACAATCAAACACGATACATCGGAGAAAGCCAAAATCAAAATCAGAATCGTTAAAAATCTTCACAAAATCTTCAAACCTGGCTTTACTGTTGTCGCGATCGCATCGAGGTCGTTCAGCGTAACTTTTGCATTGTCCATGGCTTCTTGAATGATTCGAGCAATGTGTTGCTCATGTAAATGCTTCGCAATCGGTGGAATGATCCCTCCATGACTGAAATTCGAATATAAAAGATAAAAGTTAGTACAATGAATTGAAATTAATCGCAAAAGTAGAAATGTATAGTGAAAAACAAAGAAACTCTAACGCTAAGTGAATTTGCTCCTGAGAAAAAAGAGATTCTCCCAAAACGTTACGGTCCGAATCGACCACAGCAACTCCCGTGTCATCGCAAGACGTTTCAATCCCAAGAATAATCCCTGGTTTTGTTCCAGATGAAAAATGCAATGCTGGATAAACAAGGCGGGTTTCAGGTTTCGTGACCACAGCATTCAGACTCGTTTGACGGACATGTTAACGTCGACGACGACTGAGTCAACAAAGGGGCTTGACTAAACGACTGAAACAACCTTCTGGGCAATGATCGATATTGATGCATCCGGGACGAAGGCTCACGCCGAAGAGTTGTTAACGTTTTTAATAACTTAATTAAAATTAATTAATTATTATCCACGTTTCACTGAAGCTCACGAAATTGTAAAATCCACGTACAGAATGTAGAAATATATAAATTATATTTTGTTGACTAGGTCTTTTCTGAGCTTATCACACCCAAATGGTTTAGTTTAAATCCCTTCTGTGAATATCATACACAATTGAAGTTACACTGCATCCTAACTTAATGAACCTTGAGTTATATTATTGTACTGTACAAAAATTGTAACAATTTATTAAAACAAACCGAGTGCCAAAAATTGCAAAAAATGTGAGAAGATTTGTGATTTAAAAGCAGCGGTTCCAAGAAAGAGGATGATGTGATTCNTTTCATAACGATAAAGTAATATATTAGTACCACTTCCGACATCCCATTTCTCAACTTTACCCGGTCTTCCGGAATTCTATCATTTTTATCACGTACATTCACTGTCATGTTAGTACAAAACCAAGCAAAAACACGTGCACAGAATGATGTAATGTTCATTCCACATTTCCTTTCTTTCATTTTACCCCGGCTAAAAAATAAGATTTATGATGTGTCGTGTACAGAGTGCGTGTCTTGCTCAAATCAGCTGAGACAATGACGTATCTTCATTCTTCACTCTATGCCATTTTTCTACACGAATTTAAGGTTTCTGGTCCATATTCTTCCGAGTTCTGATGACGTATTGATAATCATATTTTTATTGCGCTAGTGTTGCCTAACTTCTGTGATCTGTGACCCATCTGTTTACTTTTAATTTAAATGTAAAAACGAGAATTGATCCACAATCAATCATTTTTCGTTTCAAATATTCTTATTCTGTACACTTGAATCCAAAATGGCTTTGTCCAAACCGATTGAAAAAAGTGTTTCATTAATATACCACAGCTTGGGACAAGCGGTGAAAGCACTGACAATTTCACAGGTTCGTAGTTGTATTTATCTTTGCACTATCTGTATATTTATTGGTATTTATTGCGTGGATTTAATAATATAGTGCTGATTAATAATTAATGGGTACTTAAAGCTAAAACTTGTGTTTTAATAATTCGTATAGGAAGTCGGGAAGAGCAGTGAAGTAAAACAACTTTTAAAAATATGTGCTGGGCCAGGCTTCGGAATATTGGATCCAACAACTTTGAACCCCCGAATGCAACCAATATCGGTTATCAAACCGAAAATGCCGTTTATTGTTGTTGAGGGATTGGACGGAAGTGGTACTAATATATTACTTTATCGTTATGAAAGAATGTCGTACATCGTACTGTAATTTAAACTATTAATGTATTAATTTGCTACGTGTTTGGTTGTACTAGGCAAAACGAAAGTGTCCACTGCTTTATTTCGGGACGTAAATATGGATTTATATCGTACACCACCAGAAAAAATACATTTTCTCAAAGTAGTACTTTGATGAGCAAACTGAAGGAATCAAGAGAGCGTATTATTGTATAGGAAATTATTTGGCAGCTCAACAGGTGTTGAATTCCACATTTAAGAACGGTATAGTTATGGATAGGTAATATTGATAACCACCTGTTTGAACGTATGAATTCGCAGTAGTGTCATTAATTATGACATTATGTAATTTTTATTGGATATTAATTTCCTTTCCTTAGATTTTGGCACAGTACAACTGCCTATGCGGCTGCTCATGAATTAACTAGTAACCCACGATCTGAACGTATTTCCGAACCTGATTTTGACTGGCCCATGGATTTGCTTCGTCCAGATGCAGTTTTGTTTCTGGTAGTTACTGAAGAAGTTCGTAGGTACCGTCATGCCTACAGAAATACAACAAATACAAAAGAGGAACAGCAACTTGCTAATGACTCGGTTTTTCGGCAGAAGTATGGATTAGTTTTCAGTCTTTGAGTATCTTTAATTACTACATTTCGAGAAAGTGATATACATGATTTGTTGATTTTATAGCTTGATTGATAGCTACAGACGAATCCGTGGACCACCTCTTATGGAACTTGATGCCAATGAAGACATTGAAATCGTTATTAATAAAGTGAAGAAGCACATTATCGATGCATTCCCAATCCTGGACAAGGAGATTTCCAAACAAAACTAAACTTTTAAATCTCGTTTTAGTACAAATTATCATTTCCTAGTAGTGATCGGTTTTCAAACTCAAACTACCATTGTTTCTCAGATAAACGGGATATACATGTAGTATTGGTTGTTTTTAGTTTTTTACTTTGACATTTTTTGTATAATGTATTGTTATTATTATCTAATAATAATCGTCTAGATTGGAAATGTACTATAGACTTGACAATGTGACTATTTATAGTGATGTAACGTGGGACCAAAATAGTGCAACCTCATTTAAATCTCGTTTTAGTACAAATTATCATTTCCTAGTAATGATCGGTTTTCAAACTCAAACTACCATTGTTTCTCAGATAAACGGGATGTGACATGTAGTATTGGTTGTTTTTAGTTTTTTACTTTGACATTTTTTGTATAATGTATTGTTATTATTATCTAATAGTAATCGTGTAGATTGGAAATGTACTATAGACTTGACAATGTGACTATTTATAGTGATGTAACGTGGGACCAAAATAGTGCAACCTCATGAGGGCCAACTAGTTTAAATTAATTGTGATTTAATGACCAATTGGGTGTTTAAAATGTTTTAATTGGATACCTGGTGCTTCCTCTGGTGAATAAAGCCTATATTTTAAAATTGTTTACTGAACTAATGAAGTATGGACATGTTGATTTGTGATTATGCTCTATCATCGCATGAAATTCATGAAAACAATAAACAAGTACATGTATAATGGAGATTTCATTAGTTAGTTTATTTATAATTTATTTTTTTCGTTCTTGTCATCCTACATACTATTTAAAATTAATAATATCCAAAATTATTTGTTTGGTACAACGAAACTGCTGTCTGTTTTTGATTGTCACTGTTACATGATTAGATTATTTATTATTATTGTCTAAAATCTTTTAGGCACTTGCAATTCACCCGTTCCGAAAAACTTAACTAAAATCATGGCATGGCACGGCAGAGATAAAGCCTAGGTTATTGCGTTTAAGTAATAAGGTAAATGCACTCATTTTAGAACAATCAAACTAGGGTAACTTGTAGGTTGAGTTAGCATCTTAATCACTCAATATCAATGTTACAAAGTCAGATACATCAGACCACTCGTAATTGTCATTTGTTGCCGATTTCCCTACATCAGCAATGAATGGATGGTCCAAAAGTGCAGTGTAGACAGGACGTTCCGTGTACACTTTCTTAAGGCTGTCAATCAATTAAATATAATGCAATTAATACAAGCACATTTAATTTCACAAACTTGTAACGTCGTACGAATCGTAATTACCAGGAAGCAACAAAGTCTTGCATTTCAGATGAGAATCCCTTGTTATCAGGAAGTCTCGGAGCATCTCCAAGTACAACTTGTTTCAGTTGTTCAAAAGGGTTTCCCCATTTTTCATATGGAAAGTTTCCTGTTGCCACTTCCACAAGAGAAATCCCTAATGACCAGATATCTGAACGAATGTCATAATGTGCCGTGTTACCGGTCGGGTCTATTCTCTCTGGAGCCATGTAACGATTACATCCAGCGTCAATAGTTTTGGCCACTGAGTTCACCAAATATCCAGATATTCCAAAATCGCATATTTTGATCTGTCCTTTACATGACACTAAAATATTTGATGGTTTGACATCCCGGTGGATAACTCTTAGTTCGCTGTATAAGTAATGCAGTGCTTTCACCAACTGCAAAAAATTAGTTAAAAAGTCAGTCCAAAGTTAAAACAACAGAATATAGAAACACCTTTTAGAATATTACTTCAAAATGAAATGCCTACTGCGTAAGTAGTCTTCTGTAAAATATTTTCCGGGATGGTTATTCCTTTGTCAAAAACATTAGGGTAGAACTTGTCCAGAGAGATATCCATTACTTCCATACAAATCCAGACATCCCCTTCCCTAAAGAGAGCTCCATAAAATTGAACAGTGAACGGACATGACGACGTTCTCATTGAAATGTCCAGATCCATCAAAACTCGCTTTTCTTCTATACTACTATTCGTCGTGTACGGAATCCTCTAAAAGAAGCAACAAATCCATAGTCAATATGAAGTCAAATTAAAAATAATAATTTTGAAAAGATTAACTAGTTTTCAAAATTACTTTAACAGCCATGAGTGTTCCGGTACTTCGATGTCTCATTTTCTCAACAACTCCATACGCTCCTCGTCCAAGTTCTGAGATCGTTTCCAAATCATCCGCAATCACATGAATATTCCGTCCATCGATTGTTATTGTTGTACTCGTATCCAAATTCCTCGGTGGCGTTCTTTACGTAATAATAATTAACCACACAACCAATAAAAATCCAGAAATCAAAATCATGAAACTCAACTTGGAAATCCTAAAACACTTACAATGCCGCTTGTTCAGGTGGAGTTTCGGTACTTACAAACCCTGCTAATTTGGGTGGTCTTCGTTTTTGCATTTTAATAGTTATTTTGGCAATAAATTATAGTTTAACTTGATTGTATATTTGTTTAAGTGCACCTGCACATTGCACTCAAGTTAACTACCTCCTTTCCATCATTAAATTGTCACCTTCTTCACAGTTTAAAAAAAAGTTGCGACACACATTTCAAAACGGTAAGGGATTTTTTCATGAAAAACGGTTACATTCAAAATTATAACTATAAAAATTAATTCGTTTAGATATAAAAACTAGGACGGTTTCAACGGTTTAAGTTTGAGTGACGTCTCATGTGGTATTTCGTGTGTAAAGATAATATTTTTATGATTACAGATTGAATTTCGACTGAGATTTGCTTGGAGTTGGTGCTGAGAATGGGACTCAAGGGGGAGTCGCTTGCACTTTCATTTCATTTGTAGTTGACTGACTGACTGACGCTGCTCTTTGTTTGCCGTTGCATGAATTTTTTCTTGAAATTATGACACTTTTAAGTTGGCAAATCCATCAAATTTGCATTTTTGCATGCATTATTTGTTCATTTGCTTATTCCATTTAGTTAAAGAGCTAAGGGTTTAGTTAGTATCAATTAGTACTTGGAGTTAGAAATTAGAACATTGTTGAACCTGCCCTGTTAAGAAGGTTTTCTCCGTATAATGTTTTACATGATTTTTGTGTGCTGACGGATTTTCCCAGGATTCCAATCAAACTGGATATGAACTTGAACTGGAGTGGACACTGGATATATTTGGAATTTGGGCATTTCCGAGAATTCAGGAACGATTGCGTGGTCGATTTATATTTAAGATATTACAGAACAATGAAAAATGAGCTTGAAGTTTGAAAGCAACTTGGGTTGTTTTTTTGTTGATTTTTATTTTTTTAAAGGACAGGAGTGATCACAAGTAACGAAGTTTGAGTTTTTGTTTACAAAATTACTTTAGTTCCTCCTTGTGTTTTTTTTTGTGTGAAGCCGAGAATTTTATGAATTTTTGCCAGACATTGATGACCTTTTGAATCTGCGACCTAACTGAGCTGAACAACTGAAGCACGATCCATTTTTGACTTTCTCTACAACTTCTTCTCTCGCCCTTATGTTTTTATCCTTTAGTTAGTAGACTAGTTTAAAGACATTACTTTCCAGTATTTTATGCTTCATTTTTTAAAGGGTGAATTATTTTTTAATTGTGTGCGTTTAGGTGCGGATGTGGAAAATCGTCACAATGCTTTCAAAGAATTAAAATTATAATGTGTACGGCTGTATCTTTGACATTTGGAAAAAGGATTGTTTTGGAATCATTTGTAAAACATTTTTTGCTCCAGGTTTAAACTTTCACGGTGATAAACAGTCATTCCTTTGATTAGGCTGACCAATCAGGTTTTTCTTGACTGAATGGTTGAATGGCATTAGTAATACATGTCCTGTATTAGCTTTGTGCTAGTAGGAATCCAGGAGTTGCTCTGTTTAGAAAGATGTCTTGCCAAAAATGGCGTTTCCAGCTGCGGCAGCATCATCTGAGCTGAAGAAATCCTTCCACAACCCAGTGTAGTAAGCCATATCAATATCGGCAGATCCGTTCTAAAAAGATACGGTGAAATATTTTAATTTATGTAGAATTTTGAATTTCCAAGGCACGACTTGCACATGTGAAACAATTTTCTCTCATACCTTTGAGATGATGTTGAAAGCCTTCTTGGCCTCATCCATAGAGACGCCGAAAGTGGAGCAAACGTTGGTGAACTCCCCAACATCAATGGTGCCATCACCTATTTACAATAAAGTCCTTATTTAAAAAAAAGTCCTTATCAATGTTTCCAAACACAATCAAACCTATGAACGTAACCCTAACCAGAAGTATCTTGAAGACGGAACATAAATTCCATGTACAATCGCTTCCATTCCTCATTGACGGGATCGTTCCACAGAGTAATCCATTCCTCTCGGCTCACCTATTAAGAGCAAAGAACAGAAAATGCCAATAATGAAACTACATTTTACACTTTTGACAATTTTGTCAACGGTTTAACCTTGTTGTCCTTGTTGGTGTCAGCATGATGACGCAATTTCTCCCAGATTTGGAGGAACCGATCGCTGGTGTCCTTGTATTTAGCGTCTCCAGCTGCATAGCCTCGGATGCGAGCGATGTTCTGATGTAAAATAAACACAACTGTGCATTAGTACAATTAGTTGAGAAAAATGCAAAATATGCTTGGGCCCGTGTGCAAAACTGTGTATTTGTAAATTGGGATTTATAATATTAAGGGATATATGATACAATCAATAGAATTTATTCAGAGTACTATAAAAAGCTAAACATAAGCAGACGATTGTGT
Source organism: Harlomillsia oculata (assembly GCA_019776145.1). Lineage (NCBI taxonomy): Eukaryota > Metazoa > Arthropoda > Collembola > Entomobryomorpha > Oncopoduridae > Harlomillsia > Harlomillsia oculata. The sequence goes on along the minus strand of JABASF010000397.1, from coordinate 7,522 downwards.
ATGTTTAATGTATTGTAAATGAAAAGGATCAAGTTGGCATTGTTCCCTAAAGTGGCGGATGTAAAAGCATGTAAATTACTCCGACTTTTTGCTCTTGAATTCTGAAGCCAAGGTTGGAATGTGTGTCGTCGCACACCGCCTTAATACTCCTTGCTTCTTATGGATTGTCAATTGGGTTGGTTTGGCTGGGTGCATAATTGAGACTAAAAGAGAGTGTGAGTGGGCCAAGCTCTCAAAACTTAGGCTAAGGGGTTGAAGGTGCATGAAACAATCGAGATCCCGTAAGATTGTCCTGACGGTGAAAAATACTCAGATCCCTGTCGAAACTATTTCCCTTGTCTAGGAAAAGTGTGAAGACAAAGCATAAAACGTTGCGACACTCACTTCAATACAAAATGTAAAAGAGTGCGAGCTCTAAGAAAAAGCGAGATTACAGAAATAGATTGCACAAATGGCAACCCACATTAATCCACATCAATGTATCCAAAAATGTTTACTGCTCTCAAGTTTTCTAGTTTCTTTAATTGTCTTTCCCATCAGAGTCTAGCCATTTATCAACTTCTGAATTCCTACTTTGCGTTTCCTATCGCCACGTCAAATCTTGATCTTGCTATGCTTATTCTTCTAACTGTTGATATGATTTATCTCTATCACTTCCTTTCATGCATGCCCTCTATTCTAAGGTAAGAATGCTTTCTCATAAACGAAGGTAAAAGTCTAAATGAGTGCACAGAAAGTTTTCTTACCTCAACAGCCAACTCAAAGTCGTTCCTTTCTATCGACCCATCCTTATTGATGTCTGTGAAAGTACATGAGATGTTTCTATTAGCTTCTAGACTTAAGTTATAATTGTCAACTCTTGAGTTCAAGCTTCATCAAAAGTATTCGAACGAAGGTAGGTGTCAAAATGACTTACCAAAGAAGGTGTCGAAAACGTAGTTCAACTTATTGCGTCGGAAGTCTGAAGGCATCTGAAATATAAAAATGAGTTCCACTTATTGACTTATGAATTGTAGTCAGGTATAGGTGAAAGCAGAGAATGCAAAAATTCACAGAAAAATTGAAAGATTTTCAAGTTTTCACAAGATTTCAGAATTTGGGATATAAACAGTTTTAAAATTCACTGAATTTTGAAAAATAAGGTGAAAATGTGGATTGAAAGTGGAATAAGAGTAAGATCACTACACAAGATGTAATACCTCGAAGATTTTAGCGTTAAAGCTAGCAAGCTAGAGAGCGAGCGAGAGAGAGAAGTACAGAGGCAACCGGCCTGGGATAAACTAACAGCAAATTGTCTGGTTGAGGGTAGCTTAGAATGATCCAAGCGACAATGAAGATTTTTTTTCCTCAAAAAGTTGGCTCCGTACGCCTTTGGTCCCTCGTTGTTGAGGACCCGAAAATAGCCCGCACCCATGGCTTAACAATGCTTTCTCAGCAAGCGAAGGTACAGAAAACGGAAAGAGAGAGGACTTGTAAATTTGCACATCTCACGACAGAAGACAACATGTATAGTGTCTTTGCTCAATACGAATGCATGCATTCAGGTCGGACATGACAAGATTCAATCGTGACTCCACGGGAAGGAAAGGAAAAGAGACAAGAAAGAAATAAGAGACAGCAAAGAAACCAGACGAGCTGAAACAATCTCCGAAAATCCGCTGCTCCAACAACCGGGTATAACTAATGCAGATGCAGAGTTCCGCTCTGTGCCCTGGCAGCCGCGACTTGCCTTCAAGTCACACGGCTCTCATCAAATGCCATTAGACAAGCATTGCCGCACGACAGGCATGTACCGTGCAAATAACAGCAAAACAGCAATGAGCAAAACTGCTTACTTCCTTTCTATCTTCACCTGCCTTGCCCATTCACATTGCACATACACTCATTGAGGGAAATCTGCACCGTTCATTCAGGATCTATTGATTTGTCTCCTCTCTGTCCTCATGTCCTCAGACCTGGCGGCTCACCGCATCGTCCTTTCGTCCTATTCCTTACAAGGACACACCCAGGAATCACAAACTCCACGACCTCACCTAATTGTCTTCCATGCAGACAGACCTGACAGACGAGAAAAGAAATCAGCTCTTGTCAATGTCCATTTTATGCATAATCAAATGTGAATGAACAAAGACGGCAAGATGACGGAAACGGATCTCTCTTCCCCGGGTACGAGCATCGTCAGGGATTATATAAATCAGGACAGGGCCACCCAAAAAAAGTGACGTTCTTTGTCGTTGGCTCTCCTCCTCTTATCTCACCCAGTCCTACCGCCACCAAAGATTTGAGATAAAAATACCTCTAATGAAATCCTCATCAAAGCCAAACTAGGCTCATGGCTAGCCAAGCCACCCTCCAAGGCTGTATGTATCCGGTCGCCTCTTTCTTTTCCCACTGATTGTTGTCACCAATCCCATTCTTTTCCTTACCAAAAGAAAACCAAAATTTTAAAAAATCCCGTATCACCGTCACTGCAATGCCGTCTTGTCCTGCCTATATGAGTCGCATCATTCCAGAAAACACGCGAGCTCATACAAATGTACTTCATGTCATATCAGTTTCATCTGGGAACCACGCTAAGGATTTATGACAGGTGTCTCCTTTGTAATGTTCCCTGCTCTGCTTGAGTAGTGAAAGCATGTGTTGCAGAGTAATTGCAGAAATGGCATGAAATGAACCGCATGCCATGCCGCAGTGCATAACCTATATAGCTCTTATACGACTGCAATTGTACACTCTATCCTAATCTTATATCCTTATAAGAAAACTTGACGACGTCACTGCACACTGATACGCCAAAATCATCCTTTCGTTACATTACCACAGTTTGCCTATCACGTTACCTCAAATATCATCACCATCATCATTTTCACCATGAATTCAGTTTTCAGTTTATATTTTCTTCCTCTGAACACTTTAGAAATTCATTCGTCTTGTCAGCGCAAAATGCGTAATAGCAACCTTTTCTATTGCCACATTACAATTATATTCGGATCATTTTCATCATCATACGATTATTTTGAATACGTTCACACGAAGTTTCTAGGAAATTACCATTTATTACTCCACCAGTCATGACTTGTTTACACCGCAGTACCTTGTTTACTCCTTCCTGAGGTTTAACATTGCTGACACGAAACAAATACATTGTGCAATACAAAGATGAAATTCTAAAACCTCAAAAATTAAGTTTATACAGCCAGAAACAACATTTTGAAGCCCATGTCATTTTCTAGTTCTATAGAGTTGCATTTTGGGTACGTAGTCACCTTGAAATTCGGGAGCGAAGAGACGTTTTGCGTATGAAAATATAACAAACACAACCCACAACATCCCAAAACTAAGAACACCGCAAGTTCTAAATGTAACGCAATGTAGTACATTTATACAACACTTTTGTTACTTTGAGTTTTTTTTTGCCGTCGTTGTTGGCAGGTTCTGTTCTTTTATTGCTGTTTCGCATTGAAACTTTAAAAGATAAGAAGCCAGAATCCAGCGCACAACATGGAACCAAAAATGTCTAGTCCGAGCGAGTGGTTACTAGGCATTTTAGCATTTGTTCTAAAATGCGAACAACTTGGCTGGATATTCGTTTGATAACCACGTGTTGCAGGAGAATGTAGAAGCTGCTGATGAAGAGACCAATTCATTTCTGTAGGATAATCCGTGCCAAGGAAATAAGAATGGAAGTGCTGATGGAAAGTGCCACATCAAATCTTCGTTGCCTCCAAACAAACCGCATTTATAACATTGTTCTGAATCTGTCATGTTGTACCNCGGATTGACATGATATGATGTCGATGCGACGTAATGACGTAATGAGTTGTGCGTATGTTCTGACAAACGTGGAATATTTATTCCATGCTGGCATATTTTTGCATAATAAGAATTAAAAATCATAGAATCGTAGGGATGAGGATTCTGCAAGATGCCGGTTTTTCTACTACCTGACCAGAACTTCCAAAATCTACTCATGCAAAAAACAAAAAACAGATCTCAGACTACGGGGAGCGACTTTTGTATGTACCTTCATTGGGTCTCCGTCTTCTTCTACACTACAGAATACACACGCAATTGAATAGAAAAAATAAGCAAAAGCACAAGGTCAGTTTTTGTTAGCGTTTTCTGAAAGCTGATTTTGCATAAGAAATTGTTCCACCCAAAAAAATGATTGTACGAAACCTGATGCGCATAATAACAATAACCATACTATAAAAGCGTTTAATTGGATACTTAAGGATTTGTATGTGTGCGTATTTGATACTTATTTTAATGCAATTAAAAATATGTTGAGGAAAGTTTTACTGTTTAGCTAAGGCTTTACTGTTTTCCATTGATGGGAAAATTTAGGCGAGACAAAGCTTTATATTTTTTTTATAACATTAATATTTTTACAAGTAACAAATACAACAAGAATAAACAAAATGGTATAAAATTGTCTTGTGATCTTTAATAAAAATGGCATTTTGATTTCGATTTTAATGCTATGTGAATGCTGGTTTTCTTCGAATTCTTGCGCAAAATACAGCAGCCGAAGAAGAAATTAACACAGACCCGATAGCTATAATAATCCAGAGAACGGTGAAGATTATTTGCATTCGGGAAACAAGTTCCGTTCGGATCTTCTCTGTGTGCTCATGGTCAATGGTTGCAGTCTATGTGAACGTGTAACATAAAAACGTAAAACATGTTTTAATAACACGCTTTGGCATTCAAGTGATTTGACTACTTGTCAAATTAAAATTGCATACCTCATCAATCCAGAAGACAGGTAGGAGCATGTCTTCTATGTTCTTGAAGCTGTTTACATACGAGAGCTTTTTGACGTCCACATTCACTTGAATTCGTTTATTTGCATGGAGGACGATTCCAGTATTCTGCAATTGGAGTTACAAACTTGTTATGAAAATTATTTATTCAATTCGAATGTGTAGGAAATGTTCATGACAGAAATAATAGTTTGTTACGGGTTCAAGATCAATCACAACTTGATGTCTGTCTCTGTTTGGGACGAGTCCAACTTTTTTAGCGTAGGCTTCGTCCCCGTCTAAAAAGTGTGCAGTTGAAATTGCAAGTGGTGCACCTGAAAGTTACATAAAACAATATTATTGTTTATATTCATTATATTACGTTAGGACGGGTGATTATTGATTACAGGTGTGACTTTATGAAAAGCCCATACTCTTGTGACATAATGTAACACGTAAATATCAGTAAGATCACACCTTTTCGACACGATTTCAAAGGATAAGCTCCATCGCCTTGCAAACACAACTCTTCAGAACTCTCTTTACAGAAACATTTATTTGAAGGATTTTTACTGAAATGTTGCATCATTTCTTTTGGTACTGAAAATCTGTATCCTGGAATTCCATTCACATGAATATCTTCTTTGTAAACCAAGTAAATTGATCGACAGAGTTCAGGTGCAAAAATTTGCAAATTCGTTTTCCGAGTTGTAAAAGGTGGAAATATCGTTCCATCAGTGCCATTTAGCATGTTGCATGTAGTTCCATTCCAGAAATCCAATTGCGGCTTCCCTTGCCATGTCACCGTTGCTCCAATGCGACTAATGTCTCTTATTCCTGTGTTGATTTCAACAATTCCTTCATCTGTGCCGTTGCGCTTTTGTCAAAAGATAACTTTGAAATTACTTGTACGGCCTATAGTCAATATTTTACGAGTTTCAACAACAAATTGTTACGTTACCCCATAAAATAGACCAAAGGTAGCGTTAGGCAAGGCTTCTTCCCCTGTCAACTCTTGAATCTCATGTATCATTGGTTGATAAATTCCTCCAAACATGAGGTCTTTAACGGTATGTTTGATAAACAAAGTTTGCTTGAACTGTCGCAAGTACCCTTGAACCATCACTCTCAACCATCGTGGGAGATTTCCCAGCTCCTGTGAAACGGCCTGAGTTATATACAGATACATTTTTAAAACACTGCTTTATGTGTCCTTTTGATTACATAAATCGCAACTCAAGTACATTAAAAAATATTCATTATATAGCATACCACAAAAGGAATGTTGATTATTGTGATCAAATCATCTTCGGTACCATTAGACATCTCAGGCTTGAAGGTGTACCAAATGAACTGCCGGTACTGCACCGTGTCATTTTTTGGAAATGAGCGAATCTCTTTTTTCTCTCTGTGTTCCCTATTGTTTGAAGGATGTTTTTGTTTATTGATCATATTACGCATCAGCATTAATTTTTATTTTATGATGTTATTGTGGTGAGTGCACTCACTCGTAAACGAACGGACCAAGTTCCTGTAGAATTGGATTCTCCCCAACTTCTACTTCATTTGGATTGGTCACATTGAATAGATACACTTTCAGGTAAATGGGAAATGGGATATCCTTCCACGCTGCCCAAACATCAGTCCCATTTGTCAGTCTCACGCTCTGCAAAAAAAATGAATCCGATTGAAAGTGAAACTTTATGCAACAAAAACGCCATTAAAAGATTAAAACGCGTGCATTAAAAACACCTCAACATCCTTCACCTTCTAAAGTGTATTTTCAATGCAAGGTGATGTGAACCAGTAAATTGCATAATGTCAAAGACAGGACAGGTTGTTAGGTATAGGTACATGGAGACTCTCCAACACCAAGGTCAAGTCCATGAAAATGTGCGACATTTGACAATTACTTGAAGCGAGTGACATTACTATTTTACTATCACATGCTATCACTATCACATAGTGGCTAGCCATTACCACTTACCACACTAAAACTAAAATTCTATTTTGGTCTTCTATCTTCTGCATCGTAAAATCGTGCAAAATTGTCAATTCATAACAACGTAATGTGATACACACCACAAAGCCGAATGGCAATGCTTCTAAAACATAATAACAGGCCACATGCGCAGATTCAGAGTGTGTCTCGTCATGGTCTTAAGCTGAGGATGAATCTGCAAATGTTGACCACAAAAGGATGGATTTGCCAATTCATCTTGAGGAAGGCCATCCAAACAAAGGACTCTTTGAAGGCATAATGAATTGTGTTTGTAGGTCCAAGGTAAAAGAATATTGAATAGCGCCAGGGGATCAAGGAGCAAGTTTACAATAGAAACTAGAGAAAAACTGACTGATTAGCTCTAACACTTTTTTCCGCAGTGGCTAGACATTAAGATTGGACTGCAAAAAAATTATGGAATCCTGCATTTATAGTTTGTCAATCAAAAATGTAAAGATAACCCTCCAAACAGGTCAGTTCTCGGTTGGTTCCAATTTTCTAATGTGTGACAAAAAAGTGGTAATTACATGCAGATCACGTAACAGAGTAGCACCGCCAAGTGTGCATATTATGAAATCGCAAGAACTGATGAAAAATGGTGTACCAAATTACAATCGTGTTCAAATAAATTGAGTACTTTAAGTATTTCTCACTGGAGTTTTCTAAAGTATAATAGCATATTGGGTTAAATTGTAAATGAATTGAAAAAATAATGAAACAAAAGGTAATGAAAAATGAGCAAACCTGACTAATCTGCGAATGCATTAAAGCAGGT
>JABASF010000396.1:0-43790 GCA_019776145.1 Harlomillsia oculata | reverse complement strand
AATGCTGACGAAGTCGTCATGGTCAGGGTAGGGTTTGCGAAGAAACGTGTTCATTGATTATTGAGCAGTGCTTGAGCTTGAGTTAAAGAGAAAGTTGACTTCCGTTTGATTCCAAGTTGGTCGACACGAGGTGGATTTCCCCATCATCCTTGCCTTCATGTCCTTTTCTCCTTTCATCGTCGAGACTAAATCCGCTTTCCTGTCCCATGTGTCATTTTGTCTGTCACCACTTCCCTTTTCACTTCTTTCTTCCCAAGAAACTGTTAGCTTTTGAAAAGCAGCAAACTCAATGGAAAGATTTTCGCGGAATCTCTAATCGAAGGATAAACAACGTTTTCCTATAAATGCCGCAGCAACTTTACTTCAAAACTATCTATATTAATAAGCACAAATAAAATTGGCTTCAACTCTTCTTTACGTAAACTAATTCATTAGCACTAATACTTGCTAAATAAGCAAAACTAATAAGATTTTCAACCAACTTACATAAATATTTCAAAAGATAAAAGAAGAAAAACTTGTCTCACGATGAAATTCAGAGATGATGGATCAAAGTATGGTAAAATAATAGTAGTTTAGTATCTCTGCCACTGAAAACCGCATTACACGGCAATCGCATTTGATGTTACATTACTTTGCTGTGGAACACTTGAAAATTAATCCTTCCTAAAAGATTGAAGGGAACTTCATTGTAATTATAGTTTTCTACAGGTAATTCAGTGCTAATAAATTCTTATCAGTATAGCCTGTCCTTCTCGGATTGCATTGGTGACAAATATGTCAAATATCATAGGTGACGACATTTCCAATTCAGCATTTCTCTTTCTCTCTACGAAAGCCAAACGGCGTAGTTGATACCCTTCACGATGAAATGGAATTATGGAAGTGCAGTAAGTACGTCTACCGTAGTCGTATAATAGTCCTAGTATTGAAAGATTGAAACTCCTTCATCCTTATGCTATCGTACCTAATCTTCCGGAAGCTAACAGCTTGTGAGAAATCTTATGCTCTGGAAAATAAATGAGGCTGTGAACCGTGTAAAATGTGAGCAATTCGACGGGACAGCCCTTTTCCTATTGGTACTCAACACAGAAGCGGTGTGAGGTGACATGGGAAACGATCACATTGAATTTTGAGCCGTACATCACATCATCTCACATTCAATCTCATTTTGTCTCCCATCTCATGCGCATACGACTCACATTTGTATTCCTACTTGAAGCCATCATGTCTAGCCTCGTCGCCATCATCCATGTACTCTCTCTCAAGCATTTACCTTTTCTTTGGTGATAGAGTACTTTGTCACCGGACTCCAAATCCATTCTGATAAATCTGTTTTACCAATGACTATTCATATCAACTTTCATATGTCAAAATCTATTCTCCCTACCAAACTACCAATGCAGTGATGTTGTAACACATATAGCGATTTTCATGTAACAGTTCACATTGTTGATTCTTAATGACATTTTGTTTTCTGCATAACATGTTCAAATATCCAATAACAGAATATAAATGCTATACTTAATCTACGGTTCGAATATTACATTTTTGCAAATGTAACGTGGTTCAAAGTCAATCCGTTATGTTCTCTTTTTCAAAAGTGATTTTCTGAGAATTGAAGGCAGCCACAGAGTCACGCTTTTATCATTAAATCGCTGATACCTACTTCGTTCCAAATATAATAAAATGTTTCAACGACTTTCATTTCGTCACGTAGAGCGATACCGTTTCAATTTGTAGCCTATTTCCAAGAAATGAATTTTATTGAATTCTTTTCTTTTAGATTCTGATTTGTATGAAATCACTACTGTACTGCACAACAAGTACTGTAAAGTTGTCTTCAATGTACGATGTGTGTAGTCAGCAATCTGTGTATTGCTGACTGCACTAAACACCTCAAAATGGCAAATCTAGCTGTCCGATAAATGGTAATAATGAAACATATTTGACTCTCGTATTGGAAAATAATGCGACAATATCGCATAAAATATTCAGAGTATTTCATTCAACGAGATTTATTGCTTGTTTCATTCATGTAGTGTAGTAAAAGTGAAGTTCTCATTAAATTTAAGTCAAAGTTTTTGCTCCTGAAAACCTACCGAAACACGTAGCAATCAAGGGAACATTCTCCCTGTTATGTACCATTGCATGCCTAATCTAATGACTTAACCGCTATTATGCTTATTCTCATTATCAGCCTTCAAAACCAAAAAGAATTGTTAAAACTCACAAGACTTACAACGTATAAATCGTAAAAACATTTCTCATTTTTGCATTGACATACAATCTCTAAATATCTCACAGTATAGCTTATTCTTCAATTTATTCTAGACCTTTCGTAAGCAACTAAAATAAATGAACATTATAAAAGACGAAAATAATAACTTTAGAGATGTGAAGCATGAATGAAAACAAACTCAGATACCGAATTCTTATTACTGTTGAAAGCTTTGTGTGACTGGCGAGTAATTCTATTTATTATACATCCCAATCAAAACTTTTGCGTACAATTGCCAAATTAGGGATTATTTAGAGTCGCTTTCAAACGCACTGTACAATAAGAATACTACGCCTTTATTATTCCCATCCTAGTTTTGTTCAGACTGGAATCTATATTATGCGAGTTGGAAAGAAGCTTGTCAAAAAGTTGTAAAGCCCTATTGATTTGTGGAGTTGTAAAATATTTATGACTCCTTCCAATTATAACTTTATAACCTTTCTATTCTTATTATTATATTTGTATTCTGCAACGACGACTTTGAATAGAAATCTTGAAGCGCTACATTCATGTAAACAAAATGTTCTGCGACTAACTCTGCGAATATACATTATTTGTACTTATATGATCTCGTTTAGCATGGCTGTTCTGTGTTGTAAAAGCATGCTAATGCCAAACATTTCAAAAAACTTGTAACTTTTTGAAAGATTAATACACATTTTATTGAAAGCATAGCGTTTCAACGTATAAATAATACCGGATTTTTGGAAGGAACGTTAAAAAAAGATATAAGAATGACATCAATTCTGTACAGTGATTTTCAGTGACAAAGCTGAGTAACTAACTAAAATTTAGTGCAATTTGGGACGTGAGTCCATGAATTGAAGCTTACGGTTGCCTGGAATAGTCGACAATGTTTTGTGCCTTTTGGAAATCTTGTCGTCTTCTTATTTAGGTGGACGAGGTAAACGAGGCTAACGTCTTGTGACCACAGACGGGAAGTGAAGTGAGATAAATGGGGCACGCTGGGCCTGATTTGTAGGTGAGGACAAGTCCCGGGCTTGTCTTGCGTGTGAGGATCTTAGGTGTCAAGTGGAGCTTGTAGACGTACGTAGACCTTGGAACAACATCTTGTATTGTATACACAGTACTATTCACGATAAAGTATAATATATATAGTATATAAAGCTACGAAAGTTGTTTTTCTGTTATCGAATACTAGCAATATATAAAGAATTCATATTTATTTAGTAGTAATAATAATTTATTGTTGCATGGTGTATTGTTTTTAATTTACAAAGACTTTCATAGTTAATGTACCTATAATATTTTATATGCAGAATCGGGTGTTTGGGGGATTGTGCCCAAAACGTTTGGGACAGACTTAGAAGGTGGATTTCGGGGCCTTTTTTCGACATTCGAAGTTACGAATCTGAGCGAATTTGGGGTCCGAAATCCAAACTTGGATTCGAATCTGGTCTCTCATCCACAATGATCAAATGATCATATAGCTGAGAAAATGAGTTCAAATCGTACTACTTTTTCAATACACAATTTTAATCGAAAACAATTTATCGGTGTTGATCAAACATGTTCTGCATTGAAATAACGATGTGCAAAATACAGAAAACGGAATGTTATCTTTAGCACACATACAAGCAACCGCGACCTTTTTGAGTCTTCTCTCTGCATTTTTAAAATGGCTTGTGATCTTTACCAGCGCTGTTTTAGTTTAGTATCTATTCAAGGTTCACATATAGTCAAAATAACGTTATTTTTGCATGCAATGTTTGTAAATATTTTGCTTCAATTTATTTTAACTCATTTTGCCACTTCGTTTTTAAAAGGATGCGCTTAGCACTTAATTAATAATACCACTTTTAATGCCACACATTATATTATTTATGATGAATTCGTACCATGAAAGTAATTGTTGCAAAGAACAAAGAAGCAAGTTAACACAAGTATATATTCACAGGCGAAAAAAGCGTTACTTGCCGTAATTGAAAAATACAAAAAGGAAAAGACATCCCAAAGCTTGCTATTTTGAAAATTCAGTGGATTTGATTGTTTACTTGCACTTCGGTTCAAATTAAAGTAAATCGTTTCCTTTGTTGATTTTACGTACATCCTTTTCTTTCGAAACAAAGTTCTCCGCAGTACTAGTTTGGTACAATATTGACCCATTTGGTATCTTTGTTGAAGAACTCCATTCATTTTAAGGCTTTGAATAGCATTATTAACGTTTTGTCTCCATCGTGCACGAACCGCGTAATACTCAGTACGCGGTGGCGCTTCCATTCTAACAGTTTTACATTTTAAAGTAGGTCTTCGTGGAAAAAATCCAAGAAGTTCAAGAAAGTCTTCAACTTCAACTTTGTTAAGCAAAATTGCGTGACTCCTATAGAACGCGCTATTGACAGTGAATTCCAGTGCTGCTGACAATCCCGCATCTCCATATTCGTCCAACAGGTAGTCAACCTGGTTTGGCCATTTGTCCAGTACATTGTGACGCTCGAATTCGGGCTTCATCACATTTTCAATGTTACGTTTGATGTACGCGTACCTAAAACTGGTGTTCCAATTTTCGGGAAGACCAACTGGATCTACAGGTTTGGTAACTTTATATCCCGCTTTCACTAAATCAGCAAGGCTACCAAGAATCTGTGCTTCTGGTGGAACCACAAATTCACTTGTGAGGAAACTTTCATAACACGTTGACAGCACAATTCCAATGCAAGTTGTCGTTGCCAAATGCCACTTGTTTCGATAATTTGGTGGCGACTGGTGTAACAGTATAGAAAATAAGGTGAATACTTTAGAAACAAATGTCACTGTATCAAAACGAGGACCTTTGCTTTCTAAATACCCGACTAGGACAATGACCACAGCCAAGCAGATCCAAACCACCGCCGAAAATGGTTTAAACCAGGCGTCGACTGAAGATCTGGAGCGAGTGATTTCATCCTCAGTTTGACAGTATAGATAATGTCGAGTCATCACGTATCGTTTTTCAAGTTTTGCATCATCCTCAATCGCTATCTGATAAGCAGCAGAATCAATCGCACGTCCAAACACAGGGAAAAATGTAAGAAATCGATTCCTTTCTAGAAATTGTACTTGAGTGTCCACGAAAATTGATGATACGTTAAGAAAGATTCTGAGGTACTGATACAGGAAGCCCAAATCCGTACAAACCAATGACACTCCATTTTCTCTGACAACGTGTTCCGAATCACAGTTTTTGAATGCCAACCTTGGATCAACGTCAAAGTCTTTATTAGTCAATCCTTGAAAAACCATATAAGGCCCGACGATGCTGTTCCGCAAACTCCATTTGTGATCCAATACCGCATTTCCGATTTCAAGTACATTTTTCAGACTAACTTCTTCAAAATGAAAATGGAACTCTTTGTCACAAAATGGGCACGCGACGTACGTGGCCACAATGTCTTCAAAATTATCAGTACATGCTGTATAGAAGACTCGAACGGGTTTTGCAGTATGACCATTTCCGAATGCGAGTTCCCTCCGAGTCTTGTACCCTGCGGACAAGTCCATCAAACGAAGTCCGCATTCCTCAAATACAACAATATTCCACTGATTTTCGGAACCGACCACTGTCGTTTTCATGTCGATGTCAACTAGCGCAGTCACTAAAAAGAAGAACAAGTGCCAAGGCTTTTCAAATGTAGCCAACTGAGGACTTAGGTACACTGCAACATAGCATGGTTCCCATTTAACTCCAAGCTGTATCTTTTGTTCGTAATTGTCAAAGTGATATCGAAACGCGTCCGCAAGTTCAACACTTTCAATTCGGACAGTTCCCCGGTGCGTCTTTAGAATTTGCAGTAAAAGTCGCTCAGTAACTTGGTCATTCTCGTTGTGAACAAGTGTGAGTATACAATTGGATAGTTTAGGGTGTATGAACAAATCCAACGCCCAAATTTTAATAGGAGCTGTAAAAACAATCCTCAATAAAATGGTCAGAAATATTCTATGCTTCATTTTTGCTTCGTAGTTTGAAAATATGAACAATTTAAGGCTTAAACGCAACCTGTAATACTAGTAAATTACTGCTCTTTAGTCTGGTAGTTACTTGGTAGCTCATACTGAGTACTTTGTGCTGTCCTTATTGGATTTAAAGCGCAAATAGTTTCAACGTTATTAATATTGTTCAAACCAAAGAATCTGGATTAACCCAAACAATGTATCCGCGCAACATTATTGAACATAGATACCGAATGTTTCACTAGTCTACCGCCAAAGTGTGTTATTGATTCTCAAAGGTAATCAATTAATCAAGTATCGTAAAATCTCTATTAGAAAACCGTTGTATACTTGCAAATCTGGAGGTCTCAGATATAGATCACAATCGGAGAGTGGGTTCGATTTAGAAGCGGGGTTACTAGTCTAACTAGCAATCTTCAGTTCATAATCTTATCTAAGAAAACGTTTATCCGCTAGTGATAGAACATCAAGACGGCACAGTCGTTTTTGAAATGCGCGTCGATTGTCTTTTTCTGTGCACGTGGGTGACTATTTTCTGCCGCGAAGTTCGAAGCTACCCAGATATTCGAACTTCGGGTTCGAAGCTCAGGTTCGAAGTTCACCCTCTAGACAGACTTTTCCTAAGTTATCAAGCTTAAAATTGGAAGAAATAAGTAGGACATATTGAGATTTCAAATTTCAACCAAGTTGATGAGTGTATTTACTGTAGAACCATTGTTCGTTGGCCTTATTATGTCATTCCAAACGAAGTAGAAAGTAAAGATTTTTGTAAGTGCCCATTTGAAACCCACTTTTATGCTAGACTATGTTTCCCTTATTTGTGCTAAATAAGACCATTTCCATGCAGAAACTCACAATAATCTTCTTTCTTTTCGCTGCTGTTCGTCGTTTCAGATTCCTCGTACTTTCATTCATCGGGCCTTCGTCGACTCGATCTCATTTTATTGGAGCTACTTTCTTCACATATACTTACTATATATTATACTTTTCGCCTACTTTCTCACTTTCCGGAATCTCTCAACTGGGCTTGTACTTATGGACTGGTTGTTCGGAAAGTTCCTTAATTATGGCAAAAATTGCGAAGCAATCACCTCTTGAGTAGTTTTCCCACACATAAAGTTCACGAAAGTGTATAGCATATAGTTGTGAAAAGCACTGCAAAAAGAATCAACATAAATGTTTCACTGACTGAGAGTGAGTGAATGGTCGTAGCTGCTCTTTGGAAGCCGAATCCCGCATATTGCAAAAAAAACGAAAGGATGGAGATGGAGCATTAGAATCTGTTTCATTGCAGAAAACAAAAAAGGAAGAAAATAAAAAAGTTTTGAACTCGCACATACAACTGAATGTTTTTGAGCCCTTAGCTTGGTATAGGACGAACATAGCCAAGGAGCCCGTCTGCAGCGTCTCGTGTGGTCTCGACGAGAGCCTACATTTTTTCGCAAACATTGCAAACATTTCTTTGCATTGCGCTTCCGTTATGTAGATAGAGAAAACGGAGTGTTTGCAGTGATACGACTGTTAGATAGCCCTTGATATGTCAGTGAAGTAGCATGTCTGTGTATGTATACTGTGCTTGTGCAATGTTAGTTGAGCGTAGGCTCAGCTCTGGTTAAATAAATAGCCTATTTTGCTTTTCTAATGGTTCCCTTCGGATCTATTTCCCATTCGCGTACTACAAGGATACAATACATTGCAGACAGAAAGAAAACTAAGCACGTCCCACGGCAGACGTCTGGAACAGTCAAACCATTTCAATGGTGCACTTTCCCCAACCGTCCTTGCCCGTCGTCATCGTGTCTTATACCGTTAAAGTATACTCCAAAAACGTAAGATCAGTGTATTCTGAACCTCTGTTTTATTTCTTTTACTTTATTCCAACTAAAACTGTAGGACCTTCTGTAAAAAGTCTGGCTCGTGGGATAATTCTGCTTTCGCTCTCTTAGTGTTACTGAATAGGTAGAAAACTTGAAATATATGCTGATCATGCATCACACTAAGCAACTTTAGATACTTATATAAGTAGTTCCATAAGTGCAAAGTACGCAGGACTTTGCAACATGTTCATTGTTCAGAATCTAGCAATTGTAACACATATACTACGATTCTGGGAACAGAGAATATGAGATGTATGAGGACTTGAAACGAATTCCAAAAAAGTGTTTTGCTACACATTCGACTGTAGGAACTATACAGCTTTAAAACCTTTTATTCATTTCACTGCGTCCGTTCACAAACCCATTTCATGTCCACCGGGGTTTTTGTGTGTCAGCAGCGAGGTCGTTGAGCACAATCTGCGGTTTGTTGGGTAAAGTGGCTCCTTGTCATTGTCACCTTGCTTCCCACTGCCATTGTAATTTAACTCTTTCACTCCAAACTTGGATGTACATAACATAACACAACATTTTATTCAAACCAACTAACTACAATTGCATGATTTAAGTATATATCATCCTATACTCTAGAACTGTCAAGAAAAATTCCTTTTTTAAGTTAGTGCCTTTTCCAGAGAATCTTCGTAGCCGTAAAAAAACCTTTGAAGACACGAGGTAAACGTTTTTTTAAAACAATAACTAAAAAATAACAATGAAATAAAAATACCAAGTATAAATCTGAGCACTATTGTAAAAGAAGCATTGTATAGATCAACCGAGCTTGCTTTTTTGTAGCCAGTTTCATAATTGCACAAGTTGGTGGGACGAAAGGAGTACTTTTATTATTACTAGTATTACATGAAACGTGCATGCAGTGAGTAAAAAAGTAAAGAATAGAAAGCAAAGAATTCGTGTAAGTGAAAAGAGTATTAACGTTTTGAACTGTAGTCGACGTCACGTACTTGAAGGACGCGAATCAGCTCAGTGTGTACGTGCTGGACGACAAGAAAGATTCGGATTTTTCGGATGCGACGGCAAAACCGAGAGAAAGCACATTTGGTTTCTGCTTAACTATTAGTGCAAGGAGAGGAAGGCAGTGGGTCTTTAGTCTTTGGACAGTTGGACGACGCGACGCCGTGCTGCCTCTGGTCATGATTCTCCAGTGGAAATCTCAACTTGCTTTTTCCTCTCGAGGGAATCCTATCTTGGTCGCCAGAGCTTTGTCCAAAATGGTAATCATGTCCCACCTACGGTCACTGCAATAATCATGCCAATACCACACTCCCCTTCGCTTTTGTGTTCTTGTAACAGATGCTGTCATTTATTTCGTGCCTTTTTTGTTCACGTACTGCACTCAGGACTCGACTCTCCTTCGATAATACACTGACCTAAAAATCCCATGTGCCTATACGATGTCATTCGTTGTCCTTATTCTCCTTTTCTTAATCACTAACGAACCATCGTTAAATCACTGCTCAGAGGTGAAATATAATGATGACAATGTCTTGCTTATGAGGAAATGGGATAACTTAATATTAGAATAGAACTAATAGTGATGCAACACTATACAATTTCTTTCTCCTCGCTCTGCTCTGGTTTGAAGTTGCCACTCGCCAAAATATAATATATTACTACTGCGGCGTACTATAAATTCATTTTCATGGATTTCATATTTTACTATAGATCAGAAGATTTTCATTTTTTTCTCTATTCTTTAAAAATGAAATCTGATAACGAAAAGGAGCTTTTGAGCAGGCCATGAACAAACTTGATACTGAAATACTGGGCATTCGTTTTGCGAGAGTTTCTGTTTACAGCCGATATTTGAAACTGCGTTTCGAACGAAAGCTCAAGTTTTTTATTCCATGGAAAACTGAAATTGGGGTACAAGACGATAAAGTTGAAATATGATTCCTGAAATGGCAACAGCACGAAAAATGGGTTAAATCTGAACTCAATTTCTTACATATTCATGATTTTGATGCGGTGAAGTATCTGATAAAAGTGTACTATAAATTAAATTTCGTACGGCACTAAGAAGTACTAATTTGAGGATATTACTTGGGATATAAGATGACAGAATGACTATGCCAACAGCACCGTTATTTGAATTACACATACACAAAGCCGAAGTGAACGATACCTTGACATTGAATGCTCTTTAAACAAATTGCTTTCCTACGAGTTGGTCAGTGAAAAAATTCGAAGAAGATTTCGTTGCTGGCATTTGTATGTTTGGTGAAAGGTGAAATGGAACAAGTTTACGGAAGAGAGCGTACTTTCCATTTTGCTGGGTGCGTGTTCAACAACAAGATTTGCTCATGAGTTCATGGACGAAACTCGCACTTGGTGACAGCCACGGCAGGTCTAATCTTGTGTCTGGTGCATTGAGCACTGACAAGCAAACTCAATTACACACGAGACACTGTATAAACTAGGCAGAAGCAACCTTGACGTAGACTGGCACGCTGCATTATACAAACGCACACTGTTATTTCTTCAGTGTACAATACTATAATACTTTCCCCGAAAAGCTTTCACAACTGTCTTTCTGCTAGGGTTTCATCCAGTGAGTATCATTGTGTAGTTCCAGTCAGTGAATTGAACAGCAGGAGCAGTATCCACATCTTGTGCAAAAGGAATATTTATAGTACACTGGTACAAAGACAGGGACTTTGCACTTGTCCTTTCACTTCACCAGTCAGCAAGGGTTTATATCATGAGTCTTGTTGAACATGTCCTAACAGAAAAGTGAGCAAGGAACCACAGTTTCGGCACATGGAATAATTTTACTATTTCCCCCGATCCTGGAAAGTCTTTTGAGGATTTATTCTTGAATGCCCAGTGTGTTCATTGGTGTAAGAGAATCTGGACATTTCAACAGTTAAACGGAATCGTATTGATTTTGCAGTAAGAGAGCAATTGACAAAAAAGAGACGATTTCTTACAAAGGCTAGTAGACTTCAAGACGACTACGTCGACATCGACATTCGCAATTTTAGATGGATACTCTGTAGTATACAGGCTTCCATCGAATAGCATCTTTCCATTAGGTACACTTGGACGTAGGGCACAGAGTTAGTTTTCCGTACAAGTGTAACAAGCACGTGGAGAGAGCATAATAGGGACAGAAGAATCTCCAAGTGCCATTGGGTTCCGTCGTTGATAGGAAAGTGTAAGAAGCAGAAGAGAGTAGGCTAGTCGGCTACTACATATTTTCTATTGTGAGCTCAATTATAGATAATGATCTTTGGAGAGTGCAGCCTCTTTCTCATCGGCCATTCTTCCCACTTCTTTTTTAAAGGTACAAAAGCAAGAATAGGTAAGAAATTTACGACTCTTAGGGCATTGACTCTTTCATATCTCTTTTCTTCCAAATCCCTTCCTCTTCCCACACGTAATATAATTACGAAAAATTCGATCTTCTGATGTTCTGACAAACAATGACTGAACAACTGAACAACTATTATATTAACTGTACTGTATTCTGTCTTTGTATTCAATATAGAGCAATTCGTTTGAAGATGTGCTGACTCACTAATTAAACAACTGTATAATTGAAATGAATTTCTGAAAAGTGCAAAAATACTACTAATTTTGGTAATCACGATGAGAAAAATGAAATGAGGCGACGAGATAGAAAAGCTTCTAGCTCTGAATCAAGGGAAATCATTAGTGAATTCGTGATTAGAGCAAGATGATGTTTGATCTTGATGAGAGTTTCACTTAGCCGTCACACCTGTATGATTTATTGGTGAAACTTCTTCCAATGTGACTTCCCCTCGCTGTGCTTTTCCGGAGAGAAGGTTTTCTTCACCACAAGGTGTCTCTTCACTTCTCCCCAATTTCATATAAGGTTATCTCATTATTGCTATCATCGTCCAGTTTTCATTATTGTTGGAGTAGAGAACGATGAGCATATATACCGAGAAGCAGACGCAAATATGAAGTACTACCGTTTTATATGTGATACATACAAAGAAAGTGGATACATCCCCTTCGGTATTCTACTTCATAAATAAATGTCGCACAGACAGTCGACGCAGACTCGCTCATGGGAAACTCGTAGCTCTTTTGATATTGTCAACGACGAAAGTTTCTTCATTCAGAGTTGCAAGAGTTTTGTTGAATTGTTCTCACTAAATCAGAAGTCATTTGAGCATGTTGTACATATAATGCTACCCTTGTATTTCTGCATTGCAAGCGTATTTCCTCTTCATCTCATCTCAAAATTAGCGCAAAGCACTGATAATTCAAAGTTGCTCAATTCTAATAGCTGAATATACACCAAACTTGGCCACGGATAATATAAAATAAGTTCTACTTGGGTATTCTTTTGTGTTGTAGTGTACATATAATACATTTCATTTTTTACATTCGAATTATTAGACTTCGAAGAATTCCATGCATCAATGAAACTGAACATCTTTCATCAAATATAAAATTAATGACTCGAGTATGAAAAAGCTATACACGTATTATAGAAACAATGTCAACCGGAACCGCTTTCTTCCTTAAAAGGTGTGTCCCATGATCCGGTTGACAGGTCACTTGTCTCTCTGCCCGGGTGGTCACTAAAAGCAAGGTTGAAGAACCTGCGATTTTCATTAATGTAAGTAAGCTCTCATGCTTACTAGGCACTCTCGGCCTATCAGCCTCAAATGCATTAGTGATCAAAAGGACTTCTCTCACTTTGGATATTCTTTGACAGCACCTCTTTTTTGTATAGTAGTCCAAGGAGGAAGAGAGCAATATCACTAATATGAGAAAACTTGTCCACGTAATATTGGAGTATATAAATAATATTTCTGGCCTGGGCTGTTACTTTGAATCTTTCTTCAGCTCGTGCGGAAATGACCATGCAGAGAAAGTGCTGAGGTGTCTAAGAACTGTGTCACTGAACCGTTACAGACGTCACTTATGGCTATATTACGTCGAGTGGGTTAGCAGGAACAGGAGAAACTCAACAATGATGGATGAACCTCGCAACCAACGCAAATTCAGCTTGAAAGGTTGAACATTACAAGCTGTGGCGAGAACACAAAAAGCTTCCTTTTACGTTAGTAATCTAAAAAAAGAATCCTGGCGGTCATTCCTTCCGAATTCTAAGCAAGGTGACAGAACACGAGCTTGTATATTTCTCTGCGAAGAAAGAAAATGAACTTGGTAGCTTTCCAGGGAATCAAATTCACATTGGGGGAAAGAGATCGTTTGCGGTTATAACTTCCTTACCTTACGGCGGATTCATGATCCCATTCTTAAGAAATGACGAAATGATACACTTACAAACTATACTTCTGAATGAAGTGATATATGTCACTAGTGTTTGAATAGTTAATCTCAATGACTTACCATTCGTAGAATCTCTTTTAGATTTATCACTATCACACTCAACTGATATACTGCCACACTCGTCATGCAAATTGTATAGGTATGCTATAATAGTACATAGTATACACATGCATGCCTTCTGCCGTCCTTTCACTCTTTATTCATGATCAATTCTAGTCTATGATTGTCATTGAACCATAGATTCTATCAATTCCTTCGCTTTATAGCATGCCTCATTCTTTCTCAGAGAAATTATACGAACTTGCATAACAATGCTTTAGTAGGGCAGAGAAGCAATCATTTCTTAATAATATTGCATTCTACGAATGCGTCTCATTCTATAGCAATTGTGGACTATTATACGTGCATTATGCGTCTGTCGCCTCCAGCTTCCGGTAACTTACACTTTTGCCAGAGCATTCTTTGATGGTAGGACAAATGCTATTATATGCCAGAGGAGTAGGAAAAGGCACATTACATGGTAGATAAATGCCGTATGGTGCGTTCCGGGTTGGAGGCGGATTGAGATCTGTAAGAAGAAAGTTCCTGGAACTCTGAAGATAACTCCGAATGAAAGCAAAGTATAAAAATGGTCTTTTTTGTCCTTTTGTACGTGGTGTGCTGGATGCTAGGAAACACGTCACAATGTCGTGCCATCGGGATCCCCTTGCTGAATTGTGTCTAATTTTGTGTCAGCTCATAATGCCAAGTAGACACTGACGATCGATCGTTACTTTGACGAGAGGGATGTGGTGATTGACTATGATCCTCATAATCCAGCCGGAGGAAAAGGTTCCATTTCATATTTCAGCATGACGTTTGGTCTGTCCGCTCGACCTGATTTGCCAAAAGGGTTACGGTGGCTTTTATAGGACATTGACACCATTGAATGAGGAAGTTTTATAAATCTACTCCTTTAGAGCAAGCCTTTTATCACCTTTTTGTGGAGTTAAAATTAAACCTGAATTCGAAACATGATACGTAGGTAGTTGCAACCAGACAGTAAACGTACGCATGGAAATGCTGTACAGAACTGGATAAAAGTATTATTATGAACTAGTGGTTTTATGGAACTTGATCAACACAACCTTTACGATGAGTAGAACTTAGAAACGGAAAGTACTATGTATGTTGTATTTTGTATTCTATCTTTTATAGTACCGTACTTTTAAGTGGTGAGGAAACCAAGTAGTACACAACAGGCAGAATCAAAAGGTTTGCCTCGAACCAGTAAGCCGGGATAATAGGGATGGATAGAATTGAACAGTAATAAACCTACTTTATCAATCGACCGACTTGTGTGCTTGAAATCGAGTTATCTGTGAAAGACATTCTCAAACGATTGATGTGGTTACGGAATGTAGGGAATCATGAGAAACCTGCCTTTGTGACTGTGACTTCCTTTTGCTATCTAGAATGAGAGCTAACAAAGGTAGGATGAGTTGACCTACCAAAATTGATACGTGAGCAGTGTACCTTTTGGCGTTCTTATGCTCAGATTTCTTGGAATGCATGCAAACTGTTTGTATGGATGAATGTCAAAGAGCAAAAGGGAACCACGAATGAGATCAGTTACATCTTCCTTTTTACGCTCCGTTTCATCCGGTGGTTTTTCCTCTCTCCCTTATCTCTGCTGAACGGAAAAGCGGAAACGGCTCTTCTTTGGATTTCGCATTCCCGTAATATTCGACTCAATTTCCTTGGAACATGCTCGTTGTTCTACGTTTCGTTCTCGAAAACAGGCAATTTTTGTCTTTTGCCATTGCTTAAAAAAGACAGTTAAGGTTCTTACTGCAGCAGTTCACCTTAAAAGATTGTGCTTCCTAATTTCCATACACCAGTAGTAAGTATATTGTAGCATTTTTCAGGTACAACCATGCGAAAGGGAATAACAACAGTGAGTGAGTATTTGAATGATAAAGACATAAAGAGTAGAGTAATATATTTTTTTCCATGGAGGAATAATACACAGACGTATGCATAAAATAAGTTTTAGTAATAATTCGTATCCATATGTACCGTACTTCCATGAATATATGGAAGTTGTACGTATGTTGGTATCATAGTATACTATAGCGAAAAAGGAATTGGAAGCAGTAATAACATCAGCATCACCATGCGAAATTTTTTCGGAAAACGGAAAGAACATCTACATTCAGCCAAGGTGCGGTTGAAGCTTTGGCCTCATCCATTGTATAGTTCAAACAGGGAACTCGAGCATTCAAACGAAGTCATGGGTTGCTCCAAACATTCTTTTTATTCATTCAGCAAAAAAGCAAATCTTCAAAAGGGGCAGTGGAATGTGAGATGTGTATTCTTCGCACGTCGACTTGACCTGAAGGAATGAGCGAGAGGAAAAGGCGTAGAACCAAAGGCACAAAGACACAGAAAAGGCCTTTTGTAAAATTCTCATACGATGCAAACGACCACAAGTGCTCCTGGAAACAGACGAATATTATGGCCATATGTATTTTTATGAGCTTTGTTTTGAACGCAAAAACACTCTGGGCAGAATGGGAATGCAGCCATCAATCAGTGCTGCTAAAGTAAAGGTAAAAATGTCCACAAAACACGAACATTATATTCATGAAAAGGAAAAAACATGAAAAGCCTTAAAATAACATGAACCATTGAAGACAAACGCTCATCTTGAAAAAAAATCTGGGGCATCCAAATCCACAACTGGGTAGACTTTTAGACAAAAACTTTGATTTCCTTTGTCTTAAAAGAACTAGTAATTGCAATGCTGATTTTTGCAATATAAAGTATTGGATTTCGGATAACAAACGGGTCTTTGTGTAGTACTGAAACGAGAAACTAGGATGACAACATTTCCTGTTATCCCATCGTTAGCCGTAATTTTGGAAAAGGGATATAATCTAATGAATGTTTACGGAATTTCCTTGAAACTACTAGACATTCCAATTCCATGTACATTTTAAGCTTTCTCTTTCTAGATCCTGTGAGTAATGTAATAAGTAATAATTAATAATGATAATGAGGAAGGTCCAAACGAAATGTAACGCTGTGTAAACGGAATTTTACTTTTATTACATTTTGTATTATTAGGTCACAATAGTTTTCTTCTAATAATGTAATTTAATTACATTTGTTCTTGCGTAATTTATAGTCTTCTCATGGTATAGTAGTTCGCAATAAATGTCGACTTGTTGTTGTCTGATGTGATGTTGTGCATGTGTGAGTGCAATAATATTAAATTTTTATCTGGTTTACAAAATAATTTTCATGAAGTAGCAACTATATACTTTAATTATTTGTGAGAATATGACGAAAGGATTATCAACAGACTATGAAACACTTTGACCAGTTTGCGTTTGTAATGACGTTGAATAGCGCTTTGTAATCGGTTTGTAATTTGGTGTAACGTTGTGCTAACAAAGAGGTCACTAATTGAAATTAAGTCTTTGTATAATACATCTTATGTACTATAGGAACAATGTAACCAATTGATCAAGAACAATGAACCTGAAGCTTTTTAGAATTGTTTTTTATTAAGTATGTATAATATAGTCTCGTAGTTAGTTATTCTACTCAAGGCTTAACTGATAATGATGAACTAGCAAGCTTTCTTGATAAGTAACCAATATAATGATTATTGTTTATGTATAATATAGCATGTCAATGTCAACAAGCTTAAATGTAGTAACTTTTACATGTATAACATTCATTATAAAGTTTTACCTAGTAGAGTTTTTACAAACGATTACAAAATATATTGACAATTGCGTTTGTCTAGTTCGCGAACGAAATCGAAGTCAAACAAACAATTGCGTGGAAGCAAGCGAGTCGCCGTTCTATACTTAACTAGGTATAGTAAATTATTTGTATAGTATTTGTTTTACACAACACATTATTCTAATAAGTACGAGGTTGCGACAAAATTTTCCAGCGCAACGTGAGGCAATTTTTAACTACCGCAAAGTCAACAAGTCATGGCACGAAAACACAATTCCATCATACTAATAAATAAATAATTATTATGCGTCTCAGAAATAACGGCACTGTCACAAAATTGTATTATTATGAGTACAATATAATTGCGGGTGGACAATTACTGTGTCTTTGTGCGAACGACTACAGCAATCTAAAAGTTTGTTTCTTTTAAACATTGTTATCATAAGGGTAACAGAGAGTCTAATGTCCTGTCCCATCCCATAATTATGTATTAGAACACAATACTGGAACCATGATTGTCGTTTTTTACATGTGTGACCACCGGATTGGCAATTTCAACAAAAATTTATAAATATGCTTCTTGGGGAAATAACACAATCATGTTAACATAATTTAAGTAGAGTAAAAAATATTGTCACTGTACTATAACGTGTTTCTATTGGAGGAATCATAAAAGTTACATAAAGCAACGCGATATTTTTTTATTGTTATTTACATTTTAAGTTATTTATTGTTATCATCAGTTTTTATTCTTGAGAAATTGCACTGATCAATCAGACAGTAAAGAGCATTGTTCAAAATGAAATAACCGTATAATCGCAATCCTAAAAAATTGTTACATTACATCACTATGTGTATAACACTAGACAGAACAGTGTTAAATGTGTGTCTTAATGTGTCCTTGTTAATTTTCCGGTTTCGTGTTATTTAATTATAGAGTAATAAAAAGTGTTGCAACATTATTTAGGAAATTGGAAGATTGGATGAAGGAAATTTTTCAACAATTCTGTATTGAGCTCATCAGTAAAAGGTGGAGTCCAATGTTTATTTTGGCTCTCTCAATTACTAAACTATTATTTATGTAGGAGGCATTCAAAATCTAGCAATGTTGAAGTCCATGAACGAGGGATTAGAGGAAACAAATTTAGTATAGTTTCATGACAAAAATTAATTAAGTCTCTTGAATCATTTCACAAAAATAACATAAATGATCTTGCGAAATTAAAGCCTTGGATTTTCCTTTGATTAGTTTCGTATTATACAGTATACATTAAGAAACGACCGGAATTTTACATTAATTGAGTCTCACGCAGTCACGCTTACAAAACATCACTGCGTGCAAATGATATAATAGAAACAAACAAAAAGCATGGCAAATTCTGTAAAACACAGTTTTGGTCTTTATCAGAATTATTTAAAAAATGCTATTCATAAATACTTTCCTAATTATATTTTGGTTAAGCATTTCAGGGATTCCATGTAACACACTCATGAGATCAAAAGATCAACAATATTGCAAAAATACGTGTGGAACAAGCAGTCCTATAGTAATATTAAATTGTTACATTCTTGGAAATATGTTCTGTAAATTGGAACTCCTCTGTTACACTACAAGTGTCGTTTTTACTACCGGTTTAATCGTTTTCAAAATGAATGTTGTACAACTTGCTGATTGCTTTGCCGTATTAAAATGATTCAAACAACCAAAATCTGATTTAAATGTAAACACTCAAAGTTCAAGTCATCAAAAAGAACTGACAAGCCGTTTTATAATATTATACATTATTAACATCTCGTCGTGTTTCTGAAAAACGGCTTGCCGTTCCGCTGAAGTTTTGCATATCAAATGAAAAACGCTTCTAAGAACACAACCACTCGAAAAGATCACTGTAGCATTTCTGCAGGTGAATTAAGATCACGTAAACATAAAGTTTTCCAGGATACAAAACCAAGATGTGCGAATGAATAATTACGTATTGGTATTAATACAATCAAAATGGATACTTTTCATTCCATTTCAGACCGCAGTTTCCGTGTCAATGTGTTCAAATCGACGTTCCAATTTTCCAGTACGTTCCTTAGCAGAGTTTTCAATCGTGTGTGTGAATATGCTAATTTATTAGAACCGGATTTCTAAAAATAGTTATTTAAAACGAATGGCATTTCGAACACATTCTTGCAAGGACAAATGAATATTGTCATATATAATACGCCTGATTCCTTAACCAAAATTTTGCAAGTAATGAAAACGGTGTTTTGCATTTGCATTTAAAAATATTAATATGTGTTTGTTTGTGTGCTCACAGAAACAACACAGGAGTTTTTGTTTTTGTTGTCTTCTCTCCTTTCTCCTTTCACGCACGCAAAAAATGTGTTGTGCTAACTCGTCATTATAAATTATGACATCTATGGAAAAAACGTCCTTGAACATTTTTGTAAAGATCATCATCGTAGAGATGTACTTTCTAAATTCACTCACTTTTGGAGTACTAATAAATCTTCTCTTTTTCTATTCTAATGCGTTTTCTATATGTCTAACTATAAGAAGATAGTTCATAATCTTTAGTAGTTATCTTTGTGCTAACAAATGCATAGTAATGCATGTTACAATAGTATAAGTACAGTATATTAGCATTATTTAAGGAGAAACATTGGAAGGAAAGATCTTTCGTAATTGTAGTATAATTTTAAACATACATTTTGCTTAAAGTACTTTTTACCATTGAGAAAAATCACTGAGACAATTTGTTCATGATCAAATTAATTACAGTACAGTTTACACATTGCACTGGTACATTTGTCAATGATAACATAATTTATTAAGTAACGACATTATTATTTCGCTAAAGGCAGTAACCATTATAATAACAATATATTCATTTTATATTTTCTCAAATCTACGAAATACACTAGTAAATATAATAATGCGAGTTTCTGCGGTGAACATCAACATCGGATATTTATGAATTCTGAGAATGATAAATCAAATATTAGTCATTCTAGCCTAATATATTGTTTCGTTAAGGAGAACGACCTCATTTTCGTTTTTAATAATATGTAGATTATTATTGTGTAATTGCAAAATGTGAGATGACTGAGAAAACTGGATTTGCAATGTACTTCTAAATTATACAAATGAATTATAGCTATGCATTATTATATTAGAATATTCCCTGCATTACTTTGCATAGGTAAAATGTTGCGTTTGTTAAGTATTATTATGAATCGTACACGTTCTTATTAGTGATCGCGATTTTGACAGCCTTCTTCAGTAGTGTTCGAACGTGGAGGCTGGACACGAGCGGAGTCGTCGTTGGTCGTCTCCATGAATTGTCATCATCAGGTGCAATACTTGTGATTTCTTCTTTCATACAATAATAATATGGCAATCTACTTCGTAACCAGTACAAGAGTAGAGTGAGTAAGTTAAGCAATACAAGACATACATTGTGCTACATGTTTCAGTAGTTCTAAGTCTTCTAAGCATTACAGTACATATTTCTCCTCTTTTTGCTTTACAAAAATCATGTTCCCATTGGGTTGCTCGTTAAGTAGCAGAGGGGCCATACCATGACAGACAACCAAGATTACGCTATGTGTGGTTGGTTGTACCCGTCACTGTGAACTGGCTTGTAATTTTCAGTGGACGAGTCTTTGCACAGACTCATTAAGCCCAGACCTGAAACAAAAAATGAAACATTTTTTAGTTATGGAAGCGAAATCCTAGGGAGGAGTATGTTGACATGAAATTCTTTTCCATTTTGTTTGAAGCAAGTCAAACTGGAAGAGGAAACTTTGCTTTGTAAATACAAAAAGGAAAGTGGAAAGAGAGGTGGAGGATCCGATGGTATTTTTTTAGAATGCTGGTATGAACTACTTTTGACGTAGGAGGAAGAAGAGGAAGGCATGTAAGAAACGGGAAGGAGAGTGTGCTTTGTCTGTGAATCAAATGAAAAAGAAAAGCCCATCCGGACAAACATTAAAGAAAGAGCATTTGATAAAGCAAGAGTTTTTATACTAACTGGAGGAGAAAATCGATCGAAATATGAGAAAGACAACGATAGTAGTACAAAGCTGAGCGGAAAGAGACAAGGGATACAAGATGAGAGAAAGCAGTCAGGATAATTGGCTGAACAAAAGGCCTCCTGAAATAAATATTGAAACATTTCATCAGTAAATAGAAAGATTCATGGAACTAACTGACTGACTGGAGAAAGCTTGTTCGTGTTACGTCTTCAAGTTGAAAAAAATAGAATTGGAAAGACGAACAAGAAAAACGCGAGTCATCAATTTGTTTACTTTAGAACTGAAGCGTAGTACACGACAAAATGCTTTCAGTAATAGAAGTCACAACGTCCACGGGAAGCACTAGCATTTATGCATATAAAAGGTACGATTGTTCATTTATGCCATCTCGTAAAAGAATGAATAACATTGAACAAAAGAAAAACTTTGAAAAATCAAGACATTGCATTCTCACAGTGGTTTTTTTATCGAGGCATGAAAAGCAAAGAAATGAAATGGAAACTATATGTATATACTAAGAGAAACGCTGGGTTCAACTCATAGTATGGGCAGAAATAATGTAGAAAAGAAAGGCTTTAGTACTTTCGGATTGTTTGCAAAGCACTTTAAAGACTTGGCTTGCAAAACAAGGAGTGAAAGGAAAAGTGAGAGAGGAGAAGTGAAAGATGTGTTTGTAAAAGGATCGAAGGCGGAGAGAAGACTGGAGTGCAAGTGCAAACATAAGGGCTTATGGAGCTTACACGAAGAGTAGAGTCCCAGCTTGCTGTGCAAAACGCTGTTCCGTCAGGTGACACTTTGAGACATGAGACCCTGTTATCGTGTCCGTATAGTATTGATATCCGATGACATTTTAGGCTGTCCCAGACGTTCACAGTGTAGTCACTGTAGCCGGCGAACAGAAGGCGACCGCTATGAGAAAAGTCGACGGAATTCACACCAAAGATTATCGACTCTTTGGAGTACACGGCGATCTCGCGATCCGCTCGCAAGTCATACAGTCGACACTGCAATAAACCAATAGATTTGCAATTGTAATGTGTTCCGATGCCAACAGATCTGTCAAGCCAATTCCATTAAATATCTGTCTCGCAAAATGTAAACCTCGACTCTTCAAATATCTTTTGGCACTTTGTATTCGATCGTATACCTTCATCCAAAAAATCTAATAATAAATAGCACTACGAAAGAACAAATAAAGATGTATGACGTCAATCGCACTTTCTCTAAATCCTATAACTGTGGAAATAACTTTTTCTTTGAATTGGAATCGATTATTTCCGGTCATATAGATTACCGTTAACCTTACAAATAGTTATGAATGGAATGCATGGAAGCACGTAATATGACGCTACATAGTCATGAAACTGTCAAATGGAACTGTATAGTGCAAAAAGAACTCACGGTAGCATCGTCGGATCCGGTAGCAATGGCGTCTCCACTCGGATGAAACTTCACAGTGTTTATGTCACTTTCATGCCCGTCGAAAGTCTGGACACACTGACCAGTTCTCATATCCCAAATGAGAGCTTTCTTGTCGCAGCCCTGTCATTCGAACAAATGTTAACGTCAGATTTTTCGACTTAGACAGAAACTTTGGCAATTGATTGGTTCAATATAATCCAAAACTATTTCTTTAGAACCGCCGGGGACCTAATATTTCCTCTATTTCCTCGTATAATTCGTGTCTCTTTTTGCAATAAAATACTTACAGCTGAGACGAAAGTGTTTCCATTTTCTTGAGGGGCTAGGTCGAGGGACATGACGTCTCCACTGTGACCATGGAAGCTTTGTAATCTCGAACCAGACTCCACGTCCCATAACGCACAAGTACTATCACCACTACCACTCAGAATCTGCAAACATTACATTTACAATACGATCTCTTGAAAACTCCGGACTACGTTGTTGCTTAATGGTTCAATTAAAATTGGAACATTATTACGGCATTACAAATCCCTACCTGAAAGTCAGAATTAGGAAGGAATGTACAACAGGCAGTGTAAGAGGTGTGAGTTCCGACAGGTTTTTTCCGCTGTGTATCGTCATCTGGAGAAAGCTGGTACACCGTCACTTTATTATCCAAGCCACTGCATAAAACATACGACAAGAGTGCGCGATAAGCGATTCATTATTCCTTTGAGATTTCTCAGGAAGAAGAGTAAAACTAAATCCGACTATACGGAACTTTTCCTTCCAGCATCAGGTTTTTAACAACTTGGCTTTGCAATGTAATGTATATAGTAACTATGTACATAAGTATCGTATACAAAACTGATATATGACTTATACAAAACTCTTGTGGCATTCGTGTTCTCATTTCATTTGTTACCTACCATACTTACTATGTTATTATTAGTAATGTAAGTATTCGTTTAGTTGTAATGGTTTCACGGAAATTTCAATTAAAATTCAAACGAAATGACACTTGAAACGTATAGTATATAAAGGATCCCCAACAAACAGTCGAAAGAGGAAGCAATGGAAAAGTTGTGTTGTTTATAGGCACAAAAGAGAAGCCAATTAGTCAGCAACGGATACTCTACTACAATTTAAGTTTCTTTGTTCACTACGATTATTTTTTGCTTTCATCCTGAATAAATGGAATAAGGTGAATCTATATCTAACCAAAATCCTACCGAAGAGGTTCGATACTGCCAGGGGATCACCGAAGGGGTAACTTAATAATTAAATATAATGATTTTATGAAATCAATGTACTAAATCTAAAGTGAGTCCAAGTATGTGCTATAAGATAACGTATTGTTTATTCAACGAACATAAATGTAGAACTGAGGAGTCGTCGGCGAGGTGCAGTTGTATATATACCCTTGTAATGTAAATGACTGTCTGGTTTTAGGATTAGTGATTTACCTAAGATGTAATATTACATCACACGGGGTCTCCTTAATTAGCAACGATGCTGTTGAAGCAATTCTGGTATCTCAGGTATAATTACATTTATTAAACAACTCAATTACTAATTAGCTCATTTACCCGCAAGCGATCACAGCTCCTGAAGGTCCATAGGAGCAAGCCATAACCCATGTTGTGGGCATGGTAATGGCATGCTCTTTGTTGGTTGTGAAAGCATCCCAGATTATTACTTTTCCATCCTGTGAAACCCAAACCGAAAGAAACATCAAGTCACCAGCACAATGGGCAAACGTCAAACCGTAATAATTTTTCTGAATAACTGTGTCACTCTTTCTCTTTCATATCAAACCATATCAATTTATGAACAATAAAGACCGCCTGTGTCGACATTTCTATTGATTCCCACTTTCCCACTCATTTCTCTCTTCTCATTTGATCTTTTTACTTTAGCTCTCTCGGTGAGTCAGTCTCTTTCTCGGTCGACTCAAAGAGAAACACTACTCTTTCGTAATGAAAGCTGAAAGTCAGGATAACTTTTGTTATTAGCAAACTCTCAAGAATTGTAGTATCAAGTTTCACCTTAATCTACTCTAGCTAAAATATTTCCTTTTAATATCCTCTTTGCAGTCGTACAATATGAACATAAATTGTATTTGCACCTGCTCAAGCCTCTATTGTTTCACAATTTCTAACTTTCTATGGACTCTCATAAGTACGAAACCACTTTACTACGTGAAATCAGATCCTAAGATATCCGTACTCATTATGCTATCACAAAAGTATAAATTATTGATACGCACGCGTTCTCCACAAATTGAATTATGCCATAATCCAATTAATGGATTTTAATGATCATGCGCCTAACTTCCTGGCCAACCGTATGCCAGATACTAAACTACAGGAATGTAATAATATTTAATAATGCAAAAGGTCTGACCTGAGAAGAGGAGACAACGTGACGTTTATCTTGCGACCAGTCAATACAAAGAACTTTTCCTTGATGTCCTTTCAGCAGTCGCCGTTGTTTGATGTTCAATTGCCCCACATTGTCCAGACGTTGAGCTACAGTTGACACTGTTGTAATTCATAATACAACCACGAAGTCACAATATAATCTAATCGGGAATACAGTCTTATGAAAACTGAAGGAATGCCACAATAACGAATTCTATATAGAAGAAGAGGTACAATGCTGCTGCTGGTTGGAAATCGGAGTCAAAGCTGAGGGGCGGAAGAGCAAACGGTTCGACGGAATTGATTACACGTTGGAATGCTCAGTTGCAAGACAAGTATAGTATAATTCATGAAAAGACGTGAACTGTCATTCCTATCACCGAAAAAAGTGTATTATTGGAGAAAGGAATGAAGAAGGGGAAATGTCTGAGTGCTTTCTCAACTATTTATTCACGCTCGATGACAACACTTCTACTACGTTAATGCGTCTCACGTATGTGCTCTGATGACAGAATAGGACATATGGACAAGCCAAGTGCAATAATAAATTCCCTGGATTCTCCTCGTAATAGTCCGTTTACTACAGGTTTGTATAAGCTTCCGATATTGCAGTGGTGACCAAAATAACTTTGAATGAAGAGCGATGTGGACGAAGACCAAAGACCTTATGACACTTTACATGCTATGTTTTCTACTCGTTGCTCATGTCATCAAATTCGATCAAGATTGCGAACCAGTTCGATGAGTATGCCTTCCGAATTATAATTACAGGGAAAGCTTCAGCTAAAAGCTTCTTTGTTTGTACTACAACATCACAAAAGGACAGCAAGTATAAGGTTTCATAATAGTGAAAGCATCGACGCGCATTATTTTCATGACTATATAGTTTACGTTGTATATCGACTATCGAGTCAATTCACTGTCAAGAATTAGGTTTGGAACTCAAAAGGAGATAAACGTTAAAGTTGAGCCTAACAACATATGCTACTGGGTAACTTCATTTTATAAAAGATACGTATTGGTAAAGGAAACGACGTGCTTGTATAGGACAGCTCAGACAGTGCAGGATGTTCTCGCTAGCTTCAGTACAAATTGAGTTAAAGGAAGTACGGTGGGTTACCATCTTAACTTACCATTTACCGCAGATAAATTACGGTATTCCTATTCATATATAGTATGTGAGCATTTTACATACGACGAAAGTGGAGAAATTGAGGAAATTGAATTATACTATATACTATAATATGCTGACTTTGTTCATGAGCTCCTTTTACAGATGCCTTAGTGCTCTGAGATTTGAGGTATCGGAAATGAAAGAAACCGTAACGGAAGACACTTAAAATCAAAGAAGATACTTAGAAATATTATAAACTCACAAGCAACATCGTTGAGTTTTTGTCTCTCCTCCTCAAGTTTTGCCTTGAGAGCTTCCGCTTCCTTTGCAAGAGCTTCGATACTTTCGGCTGGTGTGTCGATCTTTAAACTCAAATCTTGACTCATGACCCCTTCACGACAGCCGATGTTGCACACCAGACTGTTGCCACGGATGTGGTTGTGGTTGATGTTAGAACTCGACGGCTGCTGCTGGCCACTCCGGCTACTCTGCTCCTGCTTGATCTGCAGTCTGACTCCGGTTCTTTATCAACAGTTCACACAAGAAGACTCCTTCCACTCACACAACTTCATTCAACCTAATTCGAGAATGTACGCAGCACACGCTTTTATCCTTTGTTGTCTACAGTTCGAGTCCCACGTCTGCAACTGCACTGGAGACTCGAGGATTGCTACTCCGGCTCGTCGCAGTCACATTGGACACAATTCATTGTCATGTCGTGTAGTACAGTTTGGCTTTTATGCAGCCAACAGGAACAGAAACGCTTTGACTCTTGCTTGAACGCCATGGTCAAAGGTTCTGAGGGCATCATAGAGAAATTTCTAGTAGTAATGTATGGTTTCATAATGAGCAATGACTTTAACTTGCGTGTAAAATCGTAGAACGCATGTGTCAACTCTTCGACATGCTTTCACAAAGTCCTCATCACAATCCACTTGACACGCTGCTGACAATGATCCGTGACTGCAGTGTCCATCATTATTATTTAGATTATTGCTCGCAATTAATTATTATACGATGAAAAGTCGCCGTCCGTCAAAAGATTGCACACAAAGCCCCGTGTAATAGGGTGTACACGGGATCTCTTCTTTTGATGATTATTTTTTATCACCACAAAGTTACTAATTACTTTAACACAAAGTCTTTTCGTTACACCTTTCGTGGACACGAGAAAGTGTTCCGTGGCTGCGTGCGGAGAATCAGAAAGTCACGACTCACGAGGCTATCAACGGGAATTTGTTCTTCCTTCGTCGTTGCATGTTGGTGAAGATGAGCTATTTGGTTGTTACTCTGGCCAATTTTTGTGCACATTATAAGTATTTTTATACACTTTGATCCTCTCACAGTTGGAAGTTGGAATGTGTGCTAGCGATAATGGCTCGTGAGTCGTTTACGTTCGTGTGTGTGTACATAGTGCCCTGTGTTTCACTGGAGTAGTGTGTTCAATTCGGGTGGGCACCTTCGGGTTGTTAGGTTGTCCAAAAATACCCAGTTGCAGCTTCTCCCCTACCTCTTCTCTTCTTATGAGGATTATGAAGCAGAAAACACTGAAGGAGGAAACAAGACGATATGATATGATGCTACTTAATAATATCACAGTTGTTGAATCCTTGAATCCAACGCAGCTGATAAAGAGAAAGTAATACAGAGGACTCTTGCCAAAAAAAGTCTAGAGGAAAATAAACTTTAAAAATTGTGCGAAGAAATGAGTAAGTACCATTGAAAAAGAATAGGAAGAAAACGGGATGGAAAAGAGAACCACCCGGGAACAGTTGCCACCCGCGATTTCGATAAAGATTTTTCCAACTGGAATAAACTGTGGGGCCACTGACAGATGTAGAATCGTCCGCTGATGATCTCGAGAAAACGGCGACTCGGCCTCAACGCTGCGTCCTTATGCAAATCCCTGCATGCATTTTCACTGAGGACCAGATTTGAAGTCAAACTGCGAGAGGAGGAGTGGCAGGTCACCGTGGGTCACCGAATGACCCCCGCTTCGTGGCAGCGCAAGTTGACTTCGTTCGCTCGTTCTCAAACAGTCTGAGCCAACTGGGAAATTTCTTGACTACAGAAGTGGACGTAGATGCAAGTGACATGTGTAGAAACTTCGGGCGTGCCCATTCCTTGCAATCGATTGCGACTTGCAAGAGGATGTGGTTCCTGCCGTTCTCCTCGACTACTATAACCTCATGTGCCGTGCTCCTTCTTTTTGCTAGCTCCAGTTCCAGTCCTTACTCCTACAACTCCTTCCTATTCCATCAGACTATGTATTTCGCTCTGCTCTGTGTCCGTATCGCATCGTCTCATAGCACAGTTCTCAGTCTCAGTCTCAGCCTTTCCTTCTCTTGTTTCTCGCCTACCAGACAGACGAGAAATTATATAACGTTCATATCTATACTTTTACCTCGCCTCTTTCGCATTTAGCATACCATTAGATGTAGTATATTGCCCGCTTTCTCTTACTCCGTCGTTCCGGAAAAAGGTTCCTCACGCTCTCTATAGTCAAGGGGTCAATGGGTGTTCCTACTTGTGTTCTCTAGTCATGACGGCTTCCAAAGTGTTTGCTATTAAACCTTTCGCTGTTCAACGGCGCCTCACTTCACGCTTTCCCTCACATCCTATCCTACCCGAATACGCATTAACTTTGAGTATCCTCACGCTGGACTTGAGTGCAAATTCGATGAATTCTACGTAGTGTGTACTATTCCTTCATTCCTTTTCTCCATTCTACGTTTCATGCGATTTCCCTTTTGTCTTCTACTTTGCTGAAAGGATCCTTTCAACATTCACATGAAAAGAGTCGGCTTTCTCTTCACTTTCTACGTTTGTCCTCACACAAGTAACCAAGTAACTATCACAGATTAACTAAACTAAGCTTTTCACTGCCTTTATTCGCCCTTTATACAACTTCCATTAGCATTTGAGTGTACCGAGAAACAAAAGTCGAATGTGAAAGGGCACATGGCATAATCGATAACGCAATGATAACGTAATAACGAATCCCTTAATGAAAGCCAGAATGGAAGCAACTATATATAAGCGACAGAAGACATTCTTCCTCTCTTCATCTACCTCATTAAGTAAGAGTAGTGGAAACTACTGAACTACATAAGATGAAGCATTGAGAGTACGTTTTGTGTAATATTATAGTGTTGTACTAGTCTTATAGTATTCGTTTCATAATGTTATGTCATGAGCATATGAGAGGTGCAGACGCCGCCGGTGCGATGAAGTGAAGTGTAGAATTGAGATGATACTAGCAAAAAATATTCTAGTGCCAGTAACAAAGCTAGTATTCTTTCATCTGGTATGGTATGTGTCCTTCGTCGTTCCGTTCCTTGTGTGATCGAGGATATGAATGCAAAATGGGTTCTGTCGCATGTTGCTATCATCAGACTTCATACAGTCAAGAAAAAGAAAAGGGTTGAACTCACAGTGAAAGTTTTCCATTCCTTCGGAAGGAAGCATTTCGCCAGAAAGATTCGCTGCTGTTCTCAAAAACTTTCATACACTGCAAGTCGCTCGGTCTGGGATAATATGTCTTTTTCGATTCACTGAACTCTGGGGGAGCGCATGGATGCGTCTCAAAGCGAAATTAGGTGCCTTTTTCTATACATATGCTCTCTTCGTTTCTGCACGTTTAGTGGAATTGACTTCTCGTCTTTTGTCCCGTCATCTGCCACTCGCACGTCACTTCTGTGCATTAAATCGCCAAATGTCACGCTGTCGTAGTCTGGAGACGAGAAAGAGGAATTTAATTTCCAGTCTTCCACTGTTCAATCATTACATACACATAACCGCACAAATTGTCCCCCGTTACATAAGCCATGTGAAGACGAGAGTGACATAATGGACAGGCATAGGTGAGTACAATGGATCCTTTAACTTCAGCATTGCGGCTCTTTATCTCTTCCTTAATGATCTTGATGGCTCATCCAATGCAAATCTAATAGTTTCTTCTTACCCCAAAATGACACTTTTACTCTTATCCTTCATGAACTCTAACGATATCGACCATTTCCTATTCCGGAACCTATTTTTACACTTCCAGAATCAGGTTAATGGGAAAAGATTACCTTATACCTAAAAGCTGTCTTCGTCTTAAGCAGCATTACGTATTAATATTTTTCACTTTATTGCGTATGAAGTTCTAAGTGACCTTTAGTTAGTTAGGATGAATGAACATGATTTTCTAACCGTACAGCACAGTGCAATAAAGTTTTCAACAGGTTTTTACATGTACTTTAGAGACAAGGTGAAAGTTGGTGGGAACAGAAGCGTTGGTATATACGTATACGTAGTACTTGTTCTTTTCATTTTTCCCACCGGTAACACCTTACTAACATGACATTCTACCATATCATTAATTCAATGCTAGTGAAATTTCCAGGACTCAGCCAACTGGTACTTGAGGTCTGGGAGTTGTTGAAATGGTTGTGCTCGTTGGTGTGTCGGTCGGTGGTATCGTGGACGTGGTTGACGATGAACAGTAAAGAAGTTGTCTGCAAATCCATTGACCAGGCATCCAACAGGTGCAATATTTACAGGGAAATGGAGATTGATTGTTGCTCACTTGAAAAGGACGACAAGAACCTTGTTCTAGAGTTGGTAACCCGACCATCCAGTTAACTGAAATATGATATCATATCAAAG
This sequence comes from Harlomillsia oculata, assembly GCA_019776145.1. Classification (NCBI taxonomy): domain Eukaryota; kingdom Metazoa; phylum Arthropoda; class Collembola; order Entomobryomorpha; family Oncopoduridae; genus Harlomillsia; species Harlomillsia oculata. The sequence continues at coordinate 13,037 of JABASF010000396.1, read as the reverse complement.
TCTTGGAAGTATTTATTATTAGGCATGTAACATGCACTGAAACACGAATGTCAAAAGTCGAATGTTTTTGTTTGTACGCAGTAACGGAAGAAAGGAAGAGACACCCGATATCTCCTTTGTAAATGCAAGTATATTAGCGCGGTTAGTGACATGAGATTCGGTCTAATCGGTTCTTTTATCACTTACTTCCGATGAAATTTCCGTGTGTGGTAACCAAAATTGATGAAAGAGTAGAACTAACGATCCACACCAAAACGATTGCCTTCATTTTCTTCGCATACGTCTCACTTTCAACTATACAATGATGTGACTACCATAAGTACGCTTACTTAGTGGATAACTGAAAGCTTTTTTCAGTCTCTTATAGTGGAAAGAAGGTTCGTAAGAAAGTTGACGGAAAGACTTCTGAACGTAAATCTCATAGTCCGCTTTACTTAAGTATCTATACCACACTTACCAAGCTGCTGATAGCGCATTAATTGTGGTCCAAATTTGGCCTGGAAAGCGTATTACTCATGGAAAATGGCGTAATCCAGCTTTGAACTAAAACCATTGGGGTTCTTTATTATACAAAAGTATACTGCCTAAACTAGCTTCCACGGGTGGCACGACGATATGAATCTCGACAAATTAAAGAGTTGGTAGCAAAGTAACGATGATTATGACAGCCCGTAATACTATTATTATTATGCAAGAGTAGTGCTAATTTACGTAACAACTTCCTTTGCTCTCGTTCCAATGATCCAATTCAAAGAAAATGTGGGGCCGGTAACACCTTGAATAAAAGAAGAATGTGAAACTTTTATTCCAGTCAAGTGCTGTTCGAAACTCGAGATCTAAATGGGATCACAATGTTAATCACCCTATGCAATCTCAGAACATAACATGCATCTACGTCTGCCATAATTACGCGAAGGTGAAGCTATAATATAATGCAATGCCTAGTATTAAATTGAACTTGGTGAATCAGAATGCCCCGTCAGTGATGGAAATGTCTTCCAACGTTCTATGTAATAAATAATCCTCCGTACGACAGCTGGTCTCGGCAAAAGACATGAGTAAAACGACGGTTTGAAATATGAAGGTTGCGGTTTAGGCTTTTGTTCAAATGCTTTAGAGATGCCAGAGTCATTCGTCAGTGTCGTGATTAACGAAAAGTCAACTGCCATTTTCATGTTATATGAACAACTGAGTCATTTTGCTGGTGATTGTCGATCTATTCTTAAAGTATGCTTCATGAGTTTACCACATTGAAAACAAAATTCACGAGTGATAGAGAAATTATAAATTTAATGCTCACCACGACTAGCAAAGTAACATTTCATGCGAACAATTATAATTACAAGCACATCAAACTACGCAAAAAGCTCATAAGAAAACAAAACCAAAAATTATAATAAGGTAGAATTTGACTTGACATTACATTGCACTGTTACAATTTCTAGTGTTACATTAAATAAATCTTACAATATAATATTTTGAAACCCGTTCTTTTTATTTTCTTAGATTATCAACATCATTATTATTTTTGCATCTCACAATTCATTTCTTCAATAAGTATTCATTTTTTTCTTCCTCACTTTCATATAGCACTCAAAAAATGAGAATATGTGTGCAACAAATAATTGCATAACATGGGTAATATAACATTTTCATAGTACAGCGTTGTATAGTATAATATAATTGGAGTTGTTGTATTTCTTTTGAATAGTAGATTATTTTGTTTCTCTTAATTAATTTAATTATTAATTTGTAATTAATTAATTAATTTTAAGTTACACAATGGATATATCTTCGTCATGTCATATCATTCTTCACATAAACTCTACATTAACACATAAACCCATTCTCAGTAACACATGTAACAACAACAGCAACAACAACAACAACAACTTCTTCGTCGAGACGAGACGAAACACGCTTGACTTACACTAATTATGAATTATTTAGTCTATTCATTGCATTATTTTAAGGTGTACTTTGTATTTATAATTATTGGAAGTGCATCGCAAAATGTGTGAGTTAATTAGTAGTGAGACACAGTGGATGTGGAGCGGCGTGGAGTGGAGTGGAATACCTGACTTTTATAACACTTCTTAGGCAAGATTTTAAGGGGGTATTCGTACGTGCAACTATTATTTTTCTGTAAGTTCTGTACTTTGTTTATTACAGAGACAAAAAATGGGAATCAAGTCGGTCATGGGTTACCCAGTATCCACTTGACAATCAAGATTCGTCTCCTTCCACATAATGAATAACAGCTATTACACTTTGGCTAAGAGATGGCTTTTCTAATCCTCACTCGCTCTTTAATCTCTTTGAACTGCCGTCTCTCTAACCTGTCATTTTTAACAATTGCACGTGCCGTGCTCGCTTCTGTACTCTTCAACCATGTTTTCTAGTTATTTGTGATTTAATTTAGTATATTGACACCTGAACCGATTACTTTATATAGTTTGTTTCAGATTGCTTATTGACATTACTGATCTGGACTGCCGTCTGTGTCACTTTCTTCAAGTTCGGCCTTGTTCCTTCGCTGTTCGTAGACAAGGATTATTATGCATAAAACAACAACTTCACCACATATACCCAAAAATGGCCACAATGCCCCAAGTTTGTCTGCAATACCGAATAAAGGAAATTATTAAATGAGTTCACAAAATAAAACTATTTAGATTCATAATGAGTAGTTATGAGGGATTTACCTTTAACTCTGACTTGGTATGTAAGTTTCGGTTGGGCTTCTGGTTTCATATTTTGTCTAACAACCCGGCACGTGTACATTCCTCTATGGTTAGGCTCCGCCATTTCGAAGACGTAGCCGTGACGTAAAGGCTTGTCATTTTCTACTAGTTTAGTAACACCTTTGCTTTTGGAAGCTTCAATATCCCACGGCTCGTCGTCTACATATATACAACAGGATTTTCCAATTGAAAGCACTCCCCGATCACGGTATTATTGAATTAAATAACTATTGTCAAAGAATGAAAATGAAAGCAAGCTGAAAGATGAAGATGGGACATTGGAATGGACATACCTTTCAACCACTCAATCTTAACGTTTCCTTTGTTGAGTTCATCCTCCAGGACTCCTTGGATATCGCAGTAAATCTTCAGTTGCTCTCCTTGTGTAACGGTAACACTCGATAAACCTTTCCCAAAATGTCGAGTCACCGACACGGTTTCTACAAGCGAAATCAGCAAGGAAGAGTCCGTCAGCAATTCATATTTTTCAAACATTGTGCCAGTCAAACTGAATGGCATTTGCAATTGCACAGCACAATAAAGATAAGGCACGGCAGAATCACAGCATCGGCAATTCGTAGCAATTTAGAACAATAATAAGAATGTAATTGTGTACTCTTACAATAAAAGCCTTCAGAGTGAATAGCAACAATTAACAATGAATACAATGACAATGACAATTACACGTATATACAGATGACGTCATTAGTACTTTGTCCCTGGAAATGACAATAACTGATAATTAATATAAACAGGTCAGTAGGCAATATGAAAAGAGCAGAAGAGGCAAAACCCAAGAAACCTGTCCCAGCAAAAAACTCCACATCAAACACCAAACGGCGGCGACAACAATAAGAAATGTAATATATTTTATAGTAAAAATGCAGAAGAAGAATAATATAAATAAATTGAGCAAGAGCGTTTGAGAGTGCAATCAGTGCACAGTTAATAAAGAATTTTGCAAAAAAGAGACAGAGCAGAAGGTTGGAATGATGACATGGAATGGAGTACCCTTATTCCATGTTCATTCGTCTCTTCATAACAAATTCATTAGTGAAGTGTTACCACGAATGCACGCCGGCACGCACTTACATAAGCTGTAACAAGAAAGGAATTCCAATTGGGCAGTAGACAGCAACAGCAATTGAACCTTCCGTTGAAATGCATAAAACTTATCAACGACGCCAACGTCAAAATGCATGGCAAAAATGACAGGAAACCGGTAACCCAATAAAAATTGAAATCATAAAGAGAGAGAGACAGAGACAGAAAAATGCAGTGCGGGAAACCGAAGCCTGAAGAGCGTAAAAAATGTTTGCACGCTTGAAATTGAATGTAATAATATAGTTCAATGTACAGTAAATAATATATAGATATCGAGAAATGTTGCTTTACAAAGAATTAAGATAATAAAAAAGTACAATATTGTACAATAACAAATTCATTTTTAAAAAATTATTAAGGGCATGCAAGTGGGCAACATAATGTCCTACCATCTGAAGATGAAGAGTTGTCATTTTCTGAAGACCTCCTGAATCTCTCTTTCACTTCTTTGTAGCCAAATTGGAATAGGACACACGCCAGAAGATGACACAAACATATGAAGGAAATGGTTAAAAAATCATGGAATTCAATATTTTTGAGTCTCCGTGCCATTAAATTATTCACGGAGTCAACTAGAAGGCTATCTACTACAAACACCTGTCATCTATCGTATGTGCTGTAGTTAGTACGAGTCTACTTCGACATCACAACTATAGACTTTCTTTAAAAGACATAAGTAGTACCAACGCCACGTAAAAGTTAGAGTTAGGCTACACTCATTCTAGTACAAGTCCACAAACGTTATTACCAAGTACAGATTATCAGTAAATTCATACAGAATCAATGATTCATAACTATCTCTGATCGACTATAACAGAAAAGTACAGGGAACTCACCCGCCACTTGCACTTGGGCCGAACCGTCTTGGTTTCCGTCACTATGCACTTTACACACATACTTGCGGAAGTCTGAAATCGTCTTTCGGGTTTCATTCGCGTCCTTGCGAACTCGCTTGAGATGAAGCTTGAGCACAGTCGACTTGCCATTGTCCTCCACCGACTGTTCTACCTTGCACGGAAACTTCTTTCCATGCGCTGTGGTTTCAGCCTCTCTCGAACAAACATCTTTCATTTCCTCCTCCTTGTTCTCATCATTTATTCTATACCTAAACAAATTATAATAACAATTTAAGCACCCACTGTCCACCGTACTAATTTTTAGATATTCTGTTTACAACACTACTCGCCATGCAAAGATTAAAATTTCCAGCATAGCCCGATGCACTGAAAGGATAAGTGTTGTTGCTGACGATAATACTACGACTCTAGAGGTTGGCTATCATAATACATAATTCAAGGTCGTTATAACTTTGGCTTACCATTTAATAAATGTCTCGGACACTCCAGCCTTGCAGATAAGAGTAACTTCTTTGTCTCTCGATGTATAGAGGGTATTAGTGGACGCATTGACGGGAGGAATGCCAGTTATCGTTACATTAATAGCTGAGAAAAACAAAACGACAACAAAAGCAGCACATTAATATTCTGAATCCTGAAAAACGCACAATGGAACCGAGTTGTATCAACACCGTGCAAAGCACAGTTCCACCATTAAAGTTAGGCATGTATGGGTTCACACGCAAAATTGTACACGACCACATTGAAGACGGAAAAAAGAAGAACGAAGCTTTTTATTATGAATGTTTCAAAGGCACAGAATGCCATAAAAGTTACTATACTTTCCGTATAGTCACACACAATGTTATAGAAATGCCAAATAATTCGAATTTCCGAATGCATTATGAATACATTCCTTTTCAATACCATTATAGGTAAAAGTAGCTTTAAGCATAGCATGTTATTGTTCGCCCATTGCTCATATGGCACTACAATTTTCATGTTAGATAACATCAAAGCTCTTCTGGACGCCTTCGTTAACTTTATAACTAACACACTTTACGTATAGACAGAGCCCGTAACAAATAATAACCAACCATAATAGCAAGTTGCAAAACTCGGTTGATTTAAATCCACTAAATAGCCAAACATTGTCATATATCACGTTATCGTAACAGTCCTACTTACTGCTCCGTGAAGAACAACATAACAACTGCTAAAAACATTCAATAAATATACTACAAGAAATGGTAACATAATGCAATTAGAATATATAATTTAGACTTATATTATATTTAGTGCAATGCCGTTGAATCAGCAGCCAAAACCATTTAATATAACTATACACTCCATTTCCATTACTCCAAATATGTAGCGTACGGACTTTGAAATAGATGTTTAAGTGTGGACCAACCCCTTTAACGTGTTCACTCTTGATTTGGTATCCACGTGTACAACTGTGGAGTTTTTATATAATAATAAAGTAAGCTGTCAAGTTAGGAAAACTCACTTTTCTCACAATCACTGAAACATTAGAGAGCATCGCAATTTCAACTTAGTGGAGAAAGTTTAGATCCACTCAAAAGCACGCCCAATGAGAAGAGGAAATAGATTACAATACTCACGCACGCAAAAAGAAGACAAAACGGAAAGAACTCGGTGGTGTAGAAAGGAAACTGACCCGTATTGACTGCCACCGTAAAACCAACGTTTCCATCCGGATCATCACCAAGACATATAGAAGTGCATTTGTACTCGCCGTTGTGAACGCGCGAGGCATTATTGACCATCAATTCGGTATACTGATAACCGTTTCTGAATTCCGAGTAAATGTCAATGTTCCATTCATCCCGGAGCTGTGGGGTCACTTCCCGTGTACGTTTATCTTGCCCTTTTATGGTCCACTTAATGACGTAGAACGAATTCAACGAGCAAGTCATTCGAAAGGTTGCTCCTTCCCTCACAGTAACGCCCGTTTGATTCGTCGTTCTTTCACCAACGAAGAAGTCTTCCACATCCACATCATTTTCTTCCATTATGAAAACTGGAGTGCAACCTAATTCCCCCAGAGGAAGCATTGCATCATTCAGAATGATTAGGAAACTGGGACTCGTTTTCATTAAACGTGCTCATTCTCTGTCTCTACAGCACAAAGCACAAACAAAAACTCGGTGCGAGCAGAATTTGTTACAAACGAAATGAAAATCACAGCAGACGCCATGTACCGCATGCCGCTTTACCCTTAATGCATTCCATGTTTTCACTGCACAGACTATCAGCTCGAAATTCTTACATTACGTTTACGTCTTATAGAAGCGTGTCATGTCAAGCTGCTGAATATATATACACTGTGCTGTATCATCTTAATCCTTGTTTTATGAGAAGGAAGAATAAACAAACAAAATAATCACGTATTTTAAAATGCGACAGCTCCTGGTACAGCTCCAAGCGCGTAAACACTACACTGAGTCGTCAACGTTCCTCGTGACGTCGTGACCGTGAAGATATTCATTTTATCCTAACACTCTAATTATTTAATTTAAAGTTTCAAACAGTACTATACTTTCCTTAATAATACTAAAAGTCTAAAACGTGAGCATAAACACTCAAAGAACCAGAAGATTGAAATGTGCACTGTGACGTAGCACAGTACCATGAAAAAAATAACGTGAGGACATGTTCGTCCCACTATTCAAGAGATTGAAGTTGAAAAATTGCAAAGTATAAATCTGTGCAGGAAACAATATTTTAAGGTGTATCGGATAAAAATAGTAATAAGAACCTGACAACACAATGCTGATTGCAGACATGCATGCAGACAAATGAGAACACTTGTGGACAAAAGCTCAGAAAGTCTGTCATATATTCATTTATATTTAGAGACTATGCGACGACTACATGCATATGGCACACCCGCAACTGCATTTTGGATTTTGCAAAAAATCGTGTTTCGTTTAACAATGCTTCAAGGAGTCCTGTGAGAAATGTAGAGTACTCCAGGATACGCCAGAGACTACAGTGTTCATTGATATAACGATTTAGGGATCGATTTGGGACTCGGCCAAGTTGCTCTGTGGGAGCTTTCGGCTTTATTTATGTGAGACTCCGTTTTCGCGAACATCTCTTCCCATATGACATGCGAATGCGACGACTAAAGAAACTAGCGTTTTGTTTCCAGCATCCCGCAACGCCACACGGCTGCAGTCGGCTTGGGTGTCGACTTTTCAGTTAAGCTTTATAGTAAATGAGACAATTTCATACAAACGCGAAAATGGTCGACAAAAAACACATTCGACGATACACTATATAAATATAGTTATGATACCATGTTACATGTATTTGTTTCATTTCTTCCACACAATGCAATAGTACTATGAAATTGTTTCCTGACTCTCACTGAATAGTCTATACGTAAAATGTGTATCTGAATACTATACTGAATAAAATGTACAGTGTACAATGTTCATTGTGATTATGAGTTTGTGGGGGTACGCGTATGGTACGTAGTTTGGCAAGACGGTTCGACTCCCTTCGAATCCGTAAACTGTAAATATGATAATTGGGATGTTTTAAGGAAGATTTCAATACTAGCCGAGGTTCACAAAAACCCGAAATTTATAACCATAAACTAGCCCAGAATAGAATGATAGCAGGCCGGATTACATAAGACAGGTGTGAGTGGGACAACGATACACACCAACACACCGTACACCGTGTGTCATGCTAATATGTATGGTCGTCCAGTGAATGAATGAATAGACAAAGAAGATAATGTGACAATTACAAATGTGACAGCTGGAGCTGGGATTTGGTACAATAATTTCAACTGGACCGAACATGGTAGATGGGTCATGAAAGTCATAATAATAGATTTAAATAAATGTAGCCGGGAAAGGATTTAAGACACACCCTGAACCATGTGGTTAATACTACGCTATGCGATAGTATAAGTACGAGGACCGAGAAATCGGTTTACTCTGTACACAACCAGGAATCCGTAAAAGCAGACAAAAGAAAATGAAAAAGGCTTACGGCTTGCTGAAGCACTTGGTGACAATGACAGGATGGTGACAGCTCCGATGAGGACTAAAAGTGAAATCTTGGTGACGTTTGAAGGAGAAATGTTGAGAAAAGAAGAATAATTTGTAGGGTCGAAAACTCCCATTTCGTTGGAATTCTAGGAATCGCCAACAAAGATGACTAAACGAGACAAGACACGTTGACACGTGTCTGCTCTCTCCGTGCTCTCTCTCGAGTCTGAATCCGTCTTAAGGTCCTCGTCTAAAAGGTATTGACTCGACTGATCAATAGAACCACCCTGGTCTGCCTTGCCTTCCCTACCCGAAAACACAGGGATTTTCCTCTTCGTCTTCAAGCTACGAAACTCCAAAACTCCTCTTTCTACTCTTCTACTACGGCTGCCATGCTAATTTCCCGACTGCTTCCTTGCCAAAAATACTATCCCCCGAAAAATGCGCAGAGCTATCCCAAAACTCACTACTACCCGTTTCGGTTCCTTCTCCGGCTAACTTCCCCGTATTTTCTTTCCAACTCCACAAACCCAACTCTCCCGTTTCACTCAACTCCACAACCAAACTTTCAGCACGCCGAATCTATGTCTCACATGTTTCCCACTTCCCACAATAATAAATACTCCTCTCTCTCTCCCATTTTCCAAAAATTATTGTATATACTCTCAACTTTCACAATTCTCCAAACGGATGTGCCCTCTGCTCGTACCATTCTTAAGCTATTCTTCCCTTTTCTTCTATGCAAAACTCTAACTCAAAAGGTGGATCTTACTGTAACATTTCAAAGTAGTCTTCTATATACCTTTCCATTCATTAAATACCTAATCCTAAAGCAGAAACTCATGTGTAAGATGTCTAATGTCTTATCTGTCTTATGTCTCATATGACAGGAATGTGTGAGTAGGTAAGCTAAAAGTTGCATTGTTGTATCATGAAAATCCATGCGAGAACCCTGTACATTCATCTCGTGCTTCATTTCCCTAGTTTGCTTTTGCCGGCCCGGCCCTCACAAGACAACGCGGTTCATTCCATTTCCAACTGCGCTGCACGCCGTCTCGGAGTTTGCTCCACTCGGAATTTTGCAATTTAATTTAATTTAAAGTGTAATACATTGAAAACAGCACATTATTTTCAAAATGAACTCCATTTCTCGGAAAATGGTCAATGTTGCAGTGACCATGGCCTCTGGTCAGAGCAATAAAGGCTTGAGTAAGTCCAAATTATTAAATTTATGAATTTTTTTTACGGGAAAACGATAAAACCTCATAAGCCTCATAGCGGAAAGGGAATGTTTTTTAAGTCATTTTTTTGTGTAATTAAAGTAATGAAACGAAAGTAATGATTAAATGATTTTGTTTGATCTCAGTTGGGATGATGGGGCCATATTCGTACCGAACTTTGTATTCCAAGGTTGCTTTGGGGATTGACGGGTACGAAAGACAGCGGAATAGAACCGTTCAACAGTTCAGTGGGATGGACGATAAATTCCGTGAGAAAATGCGTGATTTTGCTATGTCGGACACGAAGAACATGATTTTTACCGAAGACCTTAAAAATATGGTTCATATGACTGATGCAAAACCGGATGATCTCATTTTGGTTCTTCGGATGATGAAACGGTAATATCCAATGAATATTGGTGGATATATAAAGCTTTTTTTCATGTTTGTACTGTTCAATGGTATAAAACGACGTTTTGGGGGAAATTTTGTACTTTTATATTTTGTATTGTTTTTAGGTTCAATCAGCAAAATCGACATTTGCGTTTCGGGAACTACGTGTTTGGACCAGTTGTAATGAGGATGTATCATTATCTGAATCAGCCGGATGCAGCTTTGGAGACCTTTAAGGATGAGGATTTGGACGGCTTCTTTGATCAGTTGGCGAGTTATCAAGTACTTTGCGATTTGTTGTACTCAAACAAGATGTATCAGCAGGTGTTGGATGTCTTTGAAATCATAAAGACGAAGCGTGTGGAAGGGACTAAGTTTCCTCGGAATATTTCTATTCTTGTGGCTGCTTCTTGCTACAAAATGGTAAAAATATTATCAATTATTAACAGAATTGGCTAATGCTGTTTAATTTGTTGATAAATCCTTAATTTTGGTAATATTACTATGATTCTTGAATAGAACTCCGTGGAGAGTTATGAGTATGTGTTGAAGATGTTGAACGAGATGAAAGAAGTTGGTGTGGATCCTGTCCGAAAGTTCATTACGTATTCCGCTGCATTAGCTTTGAATCAGAATGCACCTCAAATTGCGTTGGAAATATTGTCCAATGCTATGAAAGCTACGTATGTTTCAGTTCGAAATCTTAAAGTAAGTATTTGGCAACTAAAACTGTGATAAATGATGATTAATAAATTAGTAGGTATACATGATTCCTAATTTTAGTGATCGTTTTTACGTTTACAGCTTCAGTGCTTCGCTGATCTTGGACGGCCAGATGACGCTCTCCCGATTCTGCGAATGTCATTAGAGTTTGATAATCCTGCCGGTGACAAGAGAGCCAGTGTCTGCAAAGATGTGGTAAGTCTTCGAAATAGAATTGTACTATTATTACATTAATGGATTTTGTTCGTTATTGGAGGTACTTAATGTTACGACTTTTGTTAAACCTATAGTTTGCAAAGGTCAAGGAAGCTGTTGGTAAGTTGGGAAACAAGGAAGTCTCGATGGAATTTGAACGTCTTGAAAAGGCTTTGGTGGAAACTAATCAGTTGACCTCTGAGGTAATCCTTTTATTTTATATCTCCCCATTTCACCGTTTTAAAGTTTACTCATTGATCAACTGGTAACATGAGCGTCGGGTTCATTATCATATTTTGTTTGACCTAGTCTTTGGAAGACATCATTGACTCTGAAATTACGGTAATTCCTCGTGGTCAGTTCATTCAAGACGGAGCATTTGGATTTCAGCGACAACAAATTGAACGGAGTTTCCGTATGGGCCCTAAGATGGACTTGAGACCTCGACGAAATCCTTTGTATGACCGTGAGCGTCGGAGTATGTTATCGGAATGATGAATTCTGGTTACTGAATAACTTTGAAAAGTTTGTAATGAGATCCTATTGTAATATTACAAGGAGAGTAGAATTTTAATGTTCAGAGTCTTAGACCAGGAATTTCTACCAGGTTTCTTTTCATAGTATGTTTGTATCGGGTGTGAGCCTATCAATTGTTTAACAGTTTCATTCGATAAATAAAGTGGAAAATTGAGACTTTGCAAACTGTATAGTTGTAATTATGTTGGCATCTTTACAGACTAAAATATAGAAATGACCGCTTATCTTTGGACAATTTAGTTGAACAATTAATTTTCAAACTCATTCTTAACAGAAACCAATATTCTCCTCATTTATTACTCTTTTCCACCGCAGTAGACAAATTAACCAATTGTCAGTCGACCAAATTATTTGTAAAGTCAAGATACAATCTGTTATAAAACGACACGGTATACGAGTCAATTCATGAAGTTGAGCACGAGCAAGATAAGTTTCACAATGGAATTACATACAGGAAATGAAGTAGGTTGTTCAAATACACAATAATATGATCGAATAACATAAATGGACGATTCTGCGATTATCAACAAAGTATATGTCATAAAGAATTATATATAGAAAGCAGGTCGTGAAAATTTGTTTCTATACATTAATGCGATTAAACTGCATCTTCTTTGTCAACAGCAAATGGTTCAGCAACTTCTTCTGCTCCACAGTTAGCAATCACAACATCTTCTTCGGGTCTGTCACGACTGTCGGTCTTCGACTTTTCAATCTTACGAATGACATCCTGCACACAAAAATACCAAAGATTACTTGCTTTGCATTGATTCAAGACTTCAGTTATGAATCTCATGACTATGTATAATATAATATCGCAGTTAGAAAATATTCGTCCATTTACCATTCCACTCAAAATCTTTCCGAACACAACATGACGTCCATCCAACCATGGAGTCTTTTTGGTCGTAATGAAAAATTGCGAACCATTAGTATCCTTTCCAGCATTAGCCATGGACAACCAACCAGCTCCATAATGCTTCAATTTAAAGTTCTCATCGGCAAACTTCTCTCCGTAAATGCTTCGACCTGGCAATAATTCAAATGGCTCTTTAAAAAATCTAATTTGTACTTAATGGTCAACCTTTGATACTGAACGTCACTTTCAAGCTTCAACCACTAAATATATAAATAACCCTTACCTCCAGTACCATCTCCTTTAGTGAAGTCTCCCCCTTGAATCATAAAATCTTTTATGACCCTGTGGAATTTGGATCCTTTGTACCCTTCCCCAACTTCCGTCTTCTTGGCCAA
>JABASF010000395.1:0-43846 GCA_019776145.1 Harlomillsia oculata | reverse complement strand
TTTTCTTTGCACACAATGGTTTTATTTACAAAGGGCCCAGACATAATACAATAAAAAAAAGTAAACATTTTATGGGCATTGAACGCAGTTTGCACTTGTCATTTTTGTTTGAAGCTCATCCTAGTATTTTGACAATGACAATTGCACCAAGGATGATGAAGGAAGAAGAAAAGCTTGTGAACTTTATGAGGACTTGCATATACCTAGTTCAGTTCAAAGCTGCAAGAAAAAACGCTTTCTTGAGCTGAACAACACGAGATGAAGAGAAAGAGATGTCTTTTTAGGTGTATAGTATATATATGTGTGAGAATCAAGTGGACAGAAAATGACTCCTTTTGTGACTCTGAATGGCAAATTGGTTTGGTAGGCTGGTTAGTCAGACTGTCAGACATGAGCATTTTTATACTCAGCTTATTCATTGAAAGTAAGTCTGTATGTGAGCAGGGATGAAAAAACCCTGACTGTATGGCCTGGCCCACAACAAGAGAATCATAAGAATCCCTTTTTCAGTTTAAGTATGATGGAAGCAGACTCACAAAACCAACTTTGAAATGAGCACAATAGGCAATAGGCAATAGGTAAATGCGAGCTCTCAAAAAGTCAAAGTAGTACACAAGCGGGTGTGTGTGACAGCATAAAAAAATCTGTATACTTTTCCCTTTGGGACTAGCGTGTGAACGTTCATGGAGGAGTTTGGTTTGTTTGTTGCAATCCAAAACCAAGTTGAGGAACCAAAAAGTCAAGTAGGAATTTTTTTCAAGGGCCCTGTAATGTGTATGCGTTGCATACTTGACTTATTAATGGATGAAAGAAATCGAATAGACATATAGACACAAAGACTCAGTGTGAGTGTGAGTGTGAGTGTGAGTGAACGAGTGAAGATTCCACGGGAAAAGACAACCAAAACCAACTTCACGCTTACGTTAATCTTGGGATACGAGTAAATTGTCAGTGTTATGCAAGTAATGCTTATGGACTGTTTAACTCATATAGGATGACTGTATATAATTCGCATTGTAATCTCCTTTGTCCTCACGTGTGGACGCTAATTTGGTTACTATTAGGAAAATGCAGAGTCCGGAGGAAGCCAAACTCTGACTGGTTTTCTCTCAACAGCATCAGCGGCACGGTGCAAAAGACGTGAAACTTTTCAGTCCATGAAAGGGATGCAACAATGAAAGGAATTCAGTAGCGACGCAGGAGTTTGGTGGACCACTACTGGAAAGATTTTTTTATATAAAAACCACTTGTTGCTCATATTCATCGGCGTTTCTCTCTGTTTGCTGATCCTATGGGAAAATCGGGGGTGCATGGATTGTAGCAAAAACATAATATCTGAAGAGATACTTGTTGAGGATGAGATTGAACATGGGCAACATTCGCAGATGGGAACACTGAACTGAACACTACTCCGAGATACAGGGACGACGATACTTTTACTACCACTTTCTATGCACTATCCGTTCGATTGACTATTGCATTGAAACTCTATGAGACAAGGCCATAGGCTTGACTGGACACATTCAGCAAACAAAAAGAATCAAAAACTTTTTTTCAAATCTCGGAGGGATGTTGATGCTGGATGATGAAGCTGCAAGTTAAAGTTACTTGTTGGTGTTGTGTTGTATTCAACAAGGAGAGATGTTCTGATGAAAGAAACTAGAGAATGAGTGAGATGAGATGATGAGACTGTGCAATGAAATGCATGCAACGCTACAGCATAGCAAAAGACGATAGAAATGAAACGGTGAGACGATGAGACTGACTTTTAAAAGACTCGTCCACGCTTTTTCACCAATTGCTCTTCTGTTGTGCAGAGAGCTCAAAGCTTTTCGGAGCCAAGGCCAAGTGCATCATGCACATCTTTTTTCAGAATGCTTCTTCAACTTCTAATCTTGATTCTCCTTCTTTCGTTGTTGTCGCCCCATGACATCACAGGTTTCCCAAGTGCCACTACACTTGCACTTGAACACTTGTACCAGTACAACACATTTTTGCTGACTTTGCTCCTTTGCTTTTGGAATATAATCAAGATTCCTTTGGGTGATTTACCAAAATAATGTCCTCATTTTAGTTCATTCAATGTCACCGAGATTGTTATTCTCATTTAACACTTTTAATTCTGATTTTGAGGTACGCACGATTATAAAGGACATGATGAAACTCACGCTATGTATAACTTCATTAATCAATTTAGTTGTTCGCGCTTATACTATCATTACATTGCGCCATTCATTCATTTTTGTCTCTTTAATGCTCAAATGACATGAAGTAATGAAGAAGAGTCCATGAAAGTGTTTTTTGTTATCTTATTGTGCCTAGACGACGACGTTCACTTTAACTCTGATGTCTGATCTGACGTTGCTGGTTCCACATTCATTGTTGTTGTCTGTTGTGACTGGACACAGAGTTGAGCACAAGTCTGAGGAAGAAACTCATTCATTTTTGTTTCGAAGCCAGCCTCTCGTTATCCCACAGACAGGTGCGCATCTCCTATAAAAGATAGGACAAAAAACGTTATCATTCTGAGAGTATAAAAGTATATATATGTAATAAGAAATGAATGCGGTGTGGCCCAATTACACCGGAGGAGGAATGGATCTCCCAAAATGGATATGTGGAGCACAAGGCATGACTTATAGTAATGTTATGTTTGAGTATGGAACCGCAGTTTGTTGCCAGCGGGGATGTGAAATGTGTCGGGAAATTCATCTTTGAAAGTGGACGCTAAAAATGTAAAACTAAAATAAAATTCATTCCTCCTTCAGAGCATTCCAACTTCCAACTTGAGACGACGACGACGACATTAGTATGCATTTTTCTCTTCGCCGGATGCACAAGAACAAAAAATAGAAGCAGAGAAAGACAAAAGAGTAGCCGAAAAGGGATTCTCCACTTTAGATGACTGACTGGAAGTGTAAGTGCAACCTGCGTGTCATTTTAAAAAGGCTCCAGCACCAGCATCCGTCCACAATGGCAATCAAGTCAAGTACATATCAACTGCAACAGGTTCGTACTACCCATAACCCATCTCATCATTCCACAGCTTACAGCACAGTCACAAATACATAGTAATTTTGAAATCTCAAATACTAGTACACGGACTAAAATGTATTTTTTTCCTATTCTCAATACTGCAGTCGTCGTCGTCATCGTTGTCGTCATCGTCACCAAGAGGACGGATACTACAGATCCGTAAAAAAGGGTTGTCATCACCTTCATCTTGTTCATTCCTCCAGTGACTTGTCATCTTGTGAATCTCAGAAATTATTTTCTATACTGGACAGATTTTCAACTGTGTATAATCTGGTCAGGTTATAAGAGTGGCTTTTCATTTTCATACTCTTCGGAATGAAATGAAGGTTTTTTGTATCTCTCCAACCAGGGAATGTATTGGTACTTAAGGGAATAGAGAACGCTTCATATTTCTTATTATTTGAAGTTTGAATCAACAACGAAAAGGAACTCCAGCCGGAGTCGTGGTCATCCCGGCCCTTCATTGCACTTGCACTGGATTATTGTGATTATAAGAACACGAGGCATCAAGGTCGCTCCTGCTCTCTCATGTTCATCATCCCCGCATCGGTCATTAGCACAAAACTCATCTTCACAAAATGAAATACAAAAAACTCTTTTTAATAGAAACACGCTAAGAAAAAAATTAATACAGAGCTGAATAAAAAGTTGTACATTATTCGCCAACAAGTACAAGAAGCGTGAAGATGAGAAAGAAGTCTTCAAGTTGCGTAGCCTTATAAAACAACAATACTTAAAAGTTGATGTGAGTGAGTCAGTGTGAATCTTGATCATGCCGCATCCTCCTCCTCGTCTTTCATTCACTGACGACTGCTCAACCTGAGCTCTCCTTACAAGTCATATAGACAAGTCATAATCTGTTTATCTTTCACTGGAGAGCCGTGTGACACATCCTCTGGTTCTGGTATGCAGGCAAATTGGACACCTCAACTGAACCTTCAAGTACCAAAAACTACTAACATAACATCCAGCATCTCAAAGGAGTAAAATATAAAACGCCTGTTTGTAGTACATGTAGAATGGAAAAAATGTGAACACTTGAACTTATACGAAAGGATATAAAACAAGCCGTGCCAAATGCATGGCTGTACGAAACACGTCCTTCTCCAGCACTTAATATTATTGTTTACCTATCACATCATGCGATACTCTCATGATGACAAAAGTCGGGGTCTCAGTCTCAATAGCATAAAGCACGGAAAATCTTTTAAACAGAAATTTTTATTACGATAATCATAATTATTTACAATATGCATTTGCTCATGATCCTTTATGTGATGACGACGACGAAGAAGGATGAGAATGAGACTTTCAAATTGGTTTGTAGTTTATAATTATACAAGAGTTGTGACAGTAAAGGATTTAAGTTCCTCCAGGAGATCGAGAGAGAGAAAAAAAGGATCGGCCACACACTTACATCTCCACTGCATACTCGTAATAGGAAAATGGCATTTTTACAGGGCGGGGTGTCGGTAAATTCTTTATTGGCATTCCAAATGGGAATGTCTCGGGGAGAGGGTGAGGGCAAGTCAGATCGGCACAGTTCAACAAAGACTTTGAAAGAAAGAGATAAATGACCGCATGCTTTTGTGCACCTTTGAGGCACTTGGAGGAGATCTTAAGAAAAGAATCCAAAGGGAAGGTTAGTTATGGACGTCTTTTTTTCCCTTTCATTTCTTCATCATATTATCTCTTGGGTAATAAGAGTCCCCAACTCTCCATGCATTTCATGCATGTACAGTTGTCTATTAGTTATAAATGCCAACGAATTACATGAAAATGACCTTTAAAAAGAAACCTCATTTCTCTCCTCATTAGACAAATGCACATGCACACTTTACTTGCTTTTACACGTTTTTGTGAACTATGGATTATGGCTATATGTATACGTTAAGCAATCAGTTGACAATTTATTGTTATTGTGATGCTGACTGCCTCAACAAAAGGTCTCACAAGTTATGAGACGAGCCGTCTCAATTTGAGCATTCATCTAGTCCTATAGTATCAAAATGAAGGAATGTCGACATTGTTCCTGATTCGAAATCAATCAAAGAAAAGAAAAGTATGGATGAAAGTAAAAGAGTTTGAATTTGGACTTCTTATTACGCTTTCTGACGATATTACAACTTACTGTTACTACTTACTACTCAAAAATGGTGAAAAGGGCAATGTTGACAAGTATACGTAACGTACAAGGTACAAGTAACCTAACATGATACATGGGTTGTACGTGTAATACTAGTACGGAATTTCAGTGTACATTTGAAACACATTTGAAATCTTTCTCACGATGCCATATTTGTTCAAAATGTAATGCTTTTGACTTTTACAAAAGAAAAAAATGATCAAAATGAAGAGGCCTCGGACCTCGTTAGCTTTCTTGATACAAAATCACTCCGTATTTTGTTTTGTGTACCTATGTGCAAATGCAATATGCAACAAGTGTAGATCCAGTCGACCTCCGGTGAGGAAATATAACAACTTTGCCAGCCAAAATAGTCTAGCATGAGATGGTGAATTGATGCATAATTGTATATTATTAGTATAATAGATGCGATGAGAATTACGAGATTCGTGTGAGTGTGAGTCGTACCGATCATCTTGAAATATTGTCGTTCACTTTCACAACCGTAGTTCTTGAACGGGATCCTAATTGTTTTTGTTTTTAGTTTAGCACTGCTCGCTTTAAAAGTTGTGACTTTATGCCTGTAGTCCATGAAAGCTTGTGTTCAACTGACATATTTTCTTAAGCGACTGAAGGTGTCAAAGAGCGAAAAACGGGACTTGAAAGCGTGTTGCAACTTTTCCATCGAAATCAATCAGATGTACTTCATAGACAAACAGTGTAGTATCTTATAGTTCGTATGCAGTTTGAGATTCCAGGTACGTGTATTCCATGCATTATTAAATCATTATTTCATTATGGAAGACGCGTAAATTGATTTAGGTACGGGAATAATTTCAATTTATTCATCTATATAAAAGAACTTTCCGTATCAAGTTTAATGTAATGCAAAACTATGAGAAAACAATTTAGCCAACATATATTTAATACATATATATATGAAACAAGTAATTCAGAATTATTGTCTATTTCAAAATTAGCAAATATTCGCACGGTACAACGTAAATTCTATTATGTATAATTACGGAACGAACATGCTTTTGTCGTGACATTTTCAAATCATTTTTATTGCATTTTGGTTCAATTCACAATTCGTGAACGCTTTCATGGCAACTTCAGTCTTAATCGTTTCACTTCAAACACATGGAATTCTTTAATAATACTATAATATTAATAAAATATGTACATTAGTAACCGCAACAGCCATTTATGAATCCATGCAAACGCAATTGAATATTTATTTAACATTATAAGCAATGAAACTTCCCAGAAATATTTTATGGATATTTACTACATAATAACACGAACAACAATGAAAAAATCCCCGTTGTTTCCTAATTCAGACTTGGACATTTAAGATTTAACTATATGTACGCAACAAAACTAGCCGGAACGTCTATTGGAGTTTTGAAAACACGATTTCTATATAACAAACCAAGTTGTAAAATTACTACAGTATTGTATATATTTAATGTAATTTAAGTCCTTAGAAGGACCGTCAGACGAAAACTTCACAATCCTTTTTGACATCAGAGCCTGATGTTGTGTTGGTGCACGTTTGCTTATCATTTGGACTCATGGATTCTGAGTCATATTCGCTATCCACGTTTTTGCTGGATGCTTGCTTTACTTCCGACTGTCGCATTATCCCCGGCCGTTCGAACCGGCGAATTCCATCGGCCTCATCTGAAAGCAAACCTGCAATGATGTCAATGTCACTGGTGTCTGTACTTTTATGGTTATTTGAAGATTCTCCCAGGAATTGAGCCGCCAGCAAGGTCAAATCCGGATTACCCGACGTGACAGTGGGATCGTCATGAAGTGACGCGGTGGTCTCAATGGACCTACCGGATCCTCCGTCTTCATCATTGTACGAACCCCGCTCGTCATATCCGTCATCGTCATTGTCTGCCAACAGAGCTGTTTCTCGGATTATAATACGTTCACCTTCTGTAGATTTTTTATCGTCGTCATCTGAAGGAACAAAAATAGCATTTTGTCGTTGCATCAAACTTATCTTCCGTACGCCTCCTCCCAACGTCCCATCATCGTTTTTTCTGCGACCTTTGCCTTTTTTAGATTCTTGGTCAAATCCTCCTGGAATGCTTTTCATGGCTTGATTCACATCGGAAATGGTCATGTATGTTTCTTCCATATCCTCATTATCACTCTGTTCACGGCACAAGAGTGAGTTGTCCACGTCCTGGATAATGACGGCAGGATTTGGAAGCTCGTCATCGATTCGACGAGTCGTCAGGAATTTACTTGGGGATGGAGCCCTTGGTATTCCTGGACCGTCTTTCGCTGTAAACAAGGGGGACATTGCCAGGAAAGTTACCGGAATTGGTGGTAATTCTTCTTGTGGTGGCGGCGGAGATGGTTTCCTAGCTCCAAAAATTGAAGTTGTTGTTGGATAATTAGAACTTTTCACAGATCGAGCAGTCGAACTTGTAGAATAAGGGCTTCCATCATTTTCAGCAATGGGGCTCAATATAGCATGATCATTAGAGTCATAAGGTGGTGGTGGAGGACTGTTTCCCTTGGAAGAAGGGCTTGTTGTCCCTGTGGCATAATTGAGGTAATTCATTCCATTTTGCTCCACAGAGTCTCCAGCGTAGTCGCTGCTTGTTGGTGTGCTTGTTCTTCCATTGGTACTGTACGCATGATTCATTATTCCGATTACAGGGTAAGACCCTCCGGCATTGTACGGCAATCTCGCTGCATCGCCAGGTCGAGATGACATCAGGTTGACTTGATTTTCTTTTGCTACGTCCGGTGTTGGGACCCGCGGTCTGTAGAATATTTATTCATTGTTAATAAATTAATTACTGTATGAACAAGTCATTACGAAAGCTGTATTTACAGATTATAACAAAATGTAGCCAAACCTTGACTGGGGCTGCGGCATTAGAGTTGACATGGACTCTTTGGTTGACACAACTGCACCGTTGAACGTTCTCGGATGAACGGGCGGAGGAAGACGGGGAGAATTCCTAGTGTCTTTGCTCGATCGACGATTCATCATTCGCTCATGAAGTGACCTTGGACCTGGAACTCCGGAAGCAGGATATGAATTGCCAGGAATGGGATTTCTGTTCCGACTGAAAATTCCCGAAGAGCTGTAAGTAGACCGGAGACTGTCCATTCGAGACAATGTACGCTGTAACCAACTTTTACGGTTTCGATCTTGAACTAATGGTGTATCATTCACGCTTTCCTATACAAAAAAGGAAAAGTAGAATTTTTATGAAAGCCATCAAGTTCAATTATTGATTAAAAACGAAACTTACATATTCGGCGTAGACTTCATCTGGAACGGCACTGTGTCTCTTGACGGAAGTCAGATTATCGTAAACGGACTCGGTGGACTTGATCTTCATGGACGCAGTGGAGCCTTGAGGTTCTGTTCGTTTGAATTGAGCTGAAGCTTGGTTATATGGCAAGGCTCCAGGAACGACTTCATCCCAATAATGATCTTTCAGCATGTCAGGATGAGCTTCGTGCATTTCGTCCACTACCATGTAGGATACCGTCAGATGACGATCAATGAGCCAGTTCATGTCGAAATCATCATCATCCTCACCGAAAGGGTTGATCAGTGTTTCGGCCACTTTCAGCCAACCAATGTAAAATATAAACTGTGCATATACAAAAATAAGTTTGAAGTTCGTTAAATTATTAATAATGTCATCCATTTTTGTCCATTAGAAGTGATTGCTGAACTGAACCTGAAGAGACAAGAAGATTGGAAAATACAAATCCATTTCATAGCCTGGGTACACTCGAGTGGCATCAGCATCTTTTTCAGGTTTCACCCATTGGCGTCCGATGAGAGCCGCGAGAAAGTAAGTGTACACCGCCAAGGTTACTACCTGAAATGAGTCATCGAAATGTGTTCATTAAATCACAAAAAATATGCTTGTCAAAAAATGAACAATAACGTCAGAAACAGACAGTCAATTGTGGTACCCACCTGCGTGTAGACCAAAGGAACGCTCACATTGTCATAGACCATGACTCTTCCAAGTCTTCTTCGAAAGTCTGACAATTCCGTCAAAATTGTCTGGACCATGTGGTCAGAGTGTATTCGACCTTCTTGTCTTGCTCGATTGATTAGATTCGAAGCCCATACGACTGGCATCCAGAACTTGGACACTTTCGCCTTCGCATCCATTTGGTCAAAAATTTTCTTCTCATTCTCATACATGAAGTCTTTAAAGACAAGAAAGCAGTGGCTTGTTAAACATGTATATTCAGCACATTGCGAAAACTTTTATAATAAAATTTGTACTGTACGTCATTTCCTTGCTCAAGGTCAAAATGCAACGTGTATGTAATAACAAAGTGAATTCTTATTGACGACTAAACAACAGATAGGAAATTGGTGCATAGGAAACAATGGGCTTGCTAAATGAACTTGATTGCAATTTTTCCTGTGTATATATGTATAAGTCAATTTGGATTGTCTGTCATTATTGGCAGCAACATTGTCAGCCGTAAGGCATAAAAGTAGCATACTAATGCTAATATCAAAATGTCGTATTCTTTTATTAGGACGATGCTACGGCAACTTTCCTGAGTTTTTGCACTTACGAGCATCCACCAAATGCTGGAGAGTTGGGAAACGTTTCTTAACTCGGAAACTGATACGTTGCAATGTAATAATGTACGAAAGCAAAGTGTATCGCATAATGGTTCTTCGCAATATTCGTCCCTTTTCATCCTGTAAATAACAAAAAATGAGAAACAAATTAAATGCAATTTTTAAAAACGTCTTTTTTTGGATGCCATATCATGAGTGAGTAAGCGAGAGATGTCTATTTTTGGAAATTGGAAAGGTGTCCAACACGTCACATCAATAGTCGCCAGAATCAATGTTGCGTATGTCTGTCAAACATCAAGCTCTACAACGTTCCTGGAACTTCGACGATAAGACATCGCTAACGACTAATGAAACAGCTATAGCTGAGCAACCAAAAGAGTACAATTAACTAGTTTTGAGGATCATTGTTGACTAGTCGGTGTGTAAGTTGTCTCATGGACAACAAGAGTTTTAATCTTTTGTTGTAACAATTCCGAGTACAAATCGAATCTTCAAAGTGCTCAAGGGCGACATGCGTTTTTTTTCCTCTTTTCATTATTATTCGTCTCCTTCATCTTTTGAGTGTAAAGAAGATGAGTCGCATTCTTCCAAGTACACCGCAGATATTTTTTGCTTCAAAACATTCAGTACAATTGTTTCAATACTTCTGTGATATTAAGTTTGTGGTTGATCATTGATATAAAGAAATGAACAAGCCAACGCGCAGAAATGGAACGGAGAATCATATCATGGCTCAAATTGCATTAGGTATTGAACGAAACTTTATGGCAAAGGAAACTTAGTACTCGTAAAATGTCAATTCATCTTTCTGAAGTACGAGAACCGAGGAACTTTATTGGCGTCGATACAGTGATACATTGACGATTACAGAGCGAGTTTTTTTGATGTGCTTAAAACACACTGTCTGGGTGGTTATAGTACATGCGTCGTCATTACATGTACGGAGCAAAAATTTCTGATATTTCACAAAACAAGCACAAGTATGAAATTAGTAAACACGTACTATACATACAAAACCTCTCATGAAGTGATAGTGACATCATCATCACATCAGGAAAAGAACTACAACTACTAAATACTATGTTCACGAATTTCAGTTAACTAACGTACAGCCCTTGTGTTTTTGTACTTGGAACATGTTGTTTGCAGTTTGTGAATGTCTGTCCTCAATACTTGCACGGAATTACAATACTGGAAATGAAAGAGGAAAACTTTCGACTTCGTCATTCGCATTTGCCAGCATTCAAGAAAACCACAGCAAACAAAATTAATATGTTTCAAAACTACTACAATAAAGTTTATAAATGTCATAATCTGCAAAAAAATGCCGACAAAGAGAACAAGCGAAATGTTTTTTTTTGTCCTATAATAAATTTTGCACGCTGTAAATTCGGTTCCCTTTATTGAAAGTGTGAGCGCACCTTAGAAAATGATTGTCAATAATACATAAAAGAGAAGATTCAAAATGGAAATAAAAATGAAATGAGATCTTACTTGTCCATGAATTGAAGCACTGATATAAAGTGCTAAAGAATCTGGCATGGGTAAAATCCAGTACTGATCCCACCAACGTTTCACAATGAGACTCACATAAAACCCCAGGACGAAGGACATTGGAATACTCTCGATTTGCTTGGAACAGTAGACCTTCACTTTCTCAAATGTCCTGTGTAGGTCACACACAATTAAAAAAGAAATTAAATTAAGATTTTTAGAGATATAAAGCAATTTAGTAGTCTTTGAGTGCGCACATTCCTTCCGACTCAATAAATTTCATACATATTTTAATTTCACATATATAGCTAACCGGGAAAATAAGTAAGGAATTAACTTAACAAACGATGATCCACCAATTCATTCCTTATCAACTGATTGATCATCACATCAGTTTACATCTTACTTGTTCACAAAAACTTGAACTTGAGTTTTTTTTACTATACAAAACGTATTATGATAATTTCTCGTTGAGTCGTGCGTGCTCAAGCTTTTTGGCATGTTTTTTAATCATTCATCAACTCATCATCATGATGAAGTTTTATAGTGAAACAATATAACCTTTATGAATACATATACGTAGGTACGCGAACGTTTGATGCATAAAGCTAATCAAATCAAGCAAACTTGCACATTGGATAGGAAAATGCTAAACGATTAAACGGCGGCATAAAGTAATTCTAAATCCTTCAATCTCAATCATTTCCCTACTATACAACAAACCTGAAAACACATGATGAAGGTTTATACACAAAACGCCTTCCTCTGATATAACCCGGACCGGTGCAACGAGTAGTGAGTCACGGAATTTGCTTCTTTGTATGTGTCCGTAAAATTTTAAGTAGCCACCATTTTAAAAAACGTCAACAATACAACCTTCAACGTTTTTCTAATTCTTAAGGTTATTCCTGTTTTTCTAATACGCTCACTTCGCATTTCGTTTCATATGCATTTGCATTATGCATTTTGCGTACCGTACCACGTACCGAAAGTACGTTTTCGCAGGTATGTATTAAGATACTAAACGAAATTAGGTTTAAATCACTCTTCATTTAGTGAATTATATATAATTAATTCATTTTTAATACCTTCTTTGGTCATTGTTCATCCCTTGTCTGTAGATGATGTTGATGGCAAAGTAAAGCATAAGATAGGCAATCAACTCCCTCCAGATCAACTTGTACACACTTCCTTTCCATCTGCATTCGCAAAGAAAAAACCCAAAATGTCATTCATTGATAATTTCAAATTCTTTGTAACAAGTTGTGTGTGTTGTGTGTTGAGGTAATGTATCGTGCCGGAAATTGTTTTCGCTTGCATTACTACTAAATTTTTTATGAAAAAGTACAGTTACCTAACAAAACTGACGTTTGCGCACTCATTAGGCAGTCTAAGGAATTATCACGTCTTGTTTTTACTTTCTTATCATCTGTCAATCAATCATTATCTGCAACATGCAACATTGTAACAGTTTTCCAGTAATTCCTGTCATCATCTGATTTTTGCAAGACAAAAGTAAATTCTTACTAATTCATTTGCCTATTGCATTCGATTGTATGAAATCGTTTAAAGCGACGTTCTGCATGGTGACTGATGATGACTTCAAATCATGTATATATTGCACTATTACCGGACAGTTATAAAAAATAAATCATCCGTATTTGCTGGCAGAGAACGCAATGTTTGCAAAGCTTCATTACAAAATAACCTACAGTATAAATCATTATACACACAATCGTTCGACAGGTCCCATTGTTGGGGATTTAATTTCCTCTTCCTGTTTGATTACAACATGACCAATTCTATAGGCCATGATTGAAAATACAGAAAATGTTGGGGTTCTTCTTCGGAAACGCTTCATTTTGATTAACGTTATTTGTCCTCTGCCTTAAAATTGTCTGAATGAGAATTCATGTATGAAGAGATCAAACCAGAATTGCCAAAAGATACAATTCCTTGTATGACCAAACAGCATAAAAAAGGATGAGGGGGTGTTTAGGTTTATATATTTTCTCTCTTTGCTTATTTGATCTTTCATTAATGAAGCAGCAGACTACAAATTTGCAATAAAGTGGAGTACTTTTTGCGACATAGCCGGTACAAGACAAGAGCTGTGCCACCCTGCCCTGTCGGTTACAGGTTGTTGTCTCAATATATGCAAGGACGAGTGACACAGGTTTTCACTGTATATGCAAAAAGGATTTTTAAAAAGTGCAATAAGCCAGCCATTGCATTCTGTTGATGATGGAAGTGAACAACCATTTAAATCAGTCAACTTGCTTGACCACACACATGCACTTAAACGTTTGCATTATTGTTGCATGTCGTCGTCTGTTCATATGCTTACAGTCGAACCTCGTGATAAAAGGCGTCTTGAGAATCGAGAAGACGAGAATTTCATTCTTATAGCGGGGGATTCTTATAGGGAAATCCAATTTTAACGACTTTTATTAACCGTTGAATGTAAATACTAGAAAATGAGTTATTTAACGAAGTTTCAACCAAAATGTTCGCCATTATATGGATAACTTCGTGCCGACAATTGTCATTGACAACAAAAATGAGAATGTTTTGTTGATGTTGCTGAAAACTTGAAAACGCCGTCTCATTTTGCCAAAAATGTAGCAAAAATACCAAAAAGCAGCTTATAGCGTGATATTTAGTGCGATAAATTCTTATAATGAGGTATAATAATGAAAATGAGTAAAAAATGGGCCTCTTTTAGCGGGGTTCTTGTTAAAGTTGGATTTCTTATACCGGAGATTTTTCACATGGGAAACATAGTGAAACGTAACTTCGGTTCAGGAATATCAGCTTAAACCGGGGAAATTCTTACAGTGAGCTACTTTATAGGGAGGCATGGGAGGTTCGACTGTATACATATTCTCGTAAACATGGTTGTGGACTATGCAAAAGACAAAATAAAATGAACAAAAGCAAGAAAAATTGTAGAACAATCTTCTTGTCTGGTGTCTTGTACTGTGATTTGCGATGTTAATGGATTGAGTTGAGCAATCTCACCTTCCAAGAATTTTCCAGAAACATCCAAAACTGCTCCCGTTGGCTACGTCTCCAGTGTACGACACGGTCATTTTGATTTGAAACAGATGTCAGGGATTATATTTACGTACCTTATAGAGTTAGCTTTGAATTAAATTATTAAGGAAAAACACGAAACGTTTATAAAATTGTTTCCTATCTGTGAGTGGTTACGAACGCTATAAATTGAGATTGTAAAGGATTCACTAAGACAACAGGGTAAGGAGAGACACGGTCACAGTTATGCACACTTGTTGTTCGCATTTGCACAGTAACTGTAGGTTTTGTTGACATGGCCTACGTGAATTATTTTGGTCAGGATAAAAGGTACACCGACACATAAGTACAACACATAAAACGAATTGGGGTAGGCTATGGGTTATGTGGCTTTGGCCTCTGCGGAATTTATTCAAAGGAATATAAGCCCCTCCAATCACCACTTTAGTAGAATTGGCAATCAGTCCTTGTTTCTCGGAAAGTGAACATTAAACGATGATGATGACGATGAACAGTTTATTTTTTTCAATCTTCGTACTTACTTTCGGAGAAGAAGAAAAACACCGCGTTATAATTGAAACAAGTACTATAAAATTCGCAAGTGTGTAAATTTGATTTGCTACGCGAGAGAGGTTCAATTCCAAAGAACTTATTGTGGGTCGTAAAGGCAGGGTTGAGATTCTTTCTACATTGCAAAATTGCTGCTGCGTCGCGTCAAAAAATAATAATGGCCCATTACGCTTGTCTCAAATTGTCCTCCAACGATTGACTGTCGTCACCTTTTAACTTCATGAGATATTTCAATAGCGACACTATTTGTGTGGTAAAATGGTGTCAGGCCCAAATCCTTTCAAAATTAATAAAAAAAACCTTCTCTCGTGAACGCACAAAACAATCAATCCATTTTTATTTGCTTATTCAATTTCTTGGCTCGAGCAGGAGCAGGAGCAAAAGTCAATTTTTTTTCTTTCTTTTCCTCCTGCAGTCTTTCTCTATGCTTGTCAGAAAATGAGTCAATCCTAAGGTTTATTCTTCGTCACCGCAATAATGGAACAATCACACAATAATAATACATCCTTAACTTTCTGTCTCTTGTGACTCACTATAATGATTCGATTTTCTTTGTTTATCCAAAGTTCAAATTTGTGAAGGTGAATTCAATCCGCACAAAAACTGAGAAAAGTGCATGCAAGTTTCAGGTAATGCAAAAGAAGATGACTTTTCTCCCATTTGACTTCTCACTGTTCAAGTTACAATGAGCAATCGCCACCACCGTAATGGAGCCTTGTTGTTTGATCTAGAAATAGAACTGAAGGACAGGACAAGGACAAGGGTCGTGTCACCTGTGCACTTTGAATCACACCAAATAACCCCAAATAGTGGAAAAACAGTTCCCAAGTCCCAAAGACACAATAGCGCAAGTGCACGTGGAATTTCCCGTGCACAAATAGAATGCACCGTAAGGTCCCAAAACAATCTCAGTGTGAAAAGTAACAACCCCAATTCAAAAATTCGGGTTTGTTAAAGATTTTTATCTTGAAAGTATTTAATGTAGGACTTCTATACTTGATATTGAAACTCAAATTTTCTGCTGCAAAAATTTGATAATAGTATGAAAAAATGCAACTTTGCATACCACAAACATAAACCAATACAATAGCAGGGAGAGTTTTGTATTGTTGTTGTTGCTGCGGTGCATGCAGATCTTCAACTGCTATTCACACGGCTTCCCGCAGAGGAGGAAACCAAAAGTCACACTGAAAGCAGTACAATTGTACAACGTATACACAACAGACTGTACAAAGTATACTGTCGAACGTTGTACACCACTACTTGTTATTGCGTCTTTGATGATGATGATGATGATGACTTGATGACGATTCCGATTCCGACTAGGACGTCGACAATAGCATGAATTGACGATGACGCGATTCCAATTCTCATACATTTCACTGAAACCTTGCAAACATGCTTCTTGTGGTCCTTATAAATCATGTGCAAAAGATGCAAAAAGTCCTTTAGGGCTGGGAATTACGGTTGTCATTGTCTTCGCGTCGTCCGAAATTGAAAGATGAGCAACAGTTCCAAAATATGAAAAGAAGATGACGCACTATTGATTCACCCAGGGAGTAAATTTCTTTTGTGCTCATATAATTACAAAGATTTTTGCTTTCACCATAAAACACACTTAAACTAATGTTACTGATTTCTGTCATGAAAAATATTAAAACCAGACTGAGAAACATTTCAAAAGAAGAACACATCTTAGGAAGGATTATTGTGAACTCCTTCAAAAGACTCAATTTCGAAAAATCTCAAATATAACTAATGACATCCAAAGATGAAAATTGAATTTCCAATTTTTTTCCTTATGATCTTTTAATTTTAAAAGGAAAATGTAAAGGAATTCTTATAGTTACTTAAAAATAGATTGCTTTTTCCACCTGATTTATTAATGCTATAGAGTTTGCAAACTTCCTACGATTTTTTTCACTTTTCAAATAATTTTAAAAGTAGTATGCACGTACTACAGCAGGATTTTTGTGTCTTGTATTATTGAATCAATCATGATCATCAAATTTCCCATTTTAAAAGCCAATTGATAATCGAGGAAAGCGTTATTTTTTAGAGCGGTTCTCCTTTTATTGCTTCGAAAGCAAATGCGTTATATAACATTCTGAAAAGAATGAATTACAATTATGCGAACAAGGGACAATTTTTTAAAGTTGTTAGTTGTATAACATAAATCGTAATTGTAACTTTCTTTTTTACTGCTTTTTGGTTTCTTTATGCATTTGATCTCCATGGGGTATTCAAAATGCACAGGTGCGTGAAAATGAAAAAGGGTAATTTACAACGTGTAACCTTCTGTTTTTTCCTTTTCAGCATTATTCACCTATCTCCACCTACCTTGACCAGCTCAAAAAAATTAAATTTTGAGTAAAATTTTTATTACAAACGCCCAAGGGCGGATTTATGGTTGTTTGGAAAAAAAAGATTCTACTAAGCAGAGCTGTTCATTGAAGTCCAATTATAAATGTTTTTTTTGTAAAGTTCATGGGAAAATGTCCAAAGTATGGTTATGTAGTCTGCGTATAGTTGATTTTCTTAAAAAAGACTCCTGCTGGAAACCACTGAACTGGTAATCGATGACGATGACGAACCATGGCAAATGATATATAAAAAGAAGGCAAGGAAGAAATCATAAAAGTGAAAAAAAACATAGGTGACCTCAAACGTCTGATTATCTTGGGTCATTCGAGAATGACATTGGTGGCTGAGGGTCAGACGACTTGTGGTGCATTGACCGCACAATTTACAAGAATGTGTGATGTTGATGAATTTCAGAAGGAAGCCCTTGCCTTGTCGTCAACATTGTCACATACATGACTTGTGCATTAGCCCAGTCAAACAGTAGTCGCAAACGCAAGGTAAGGTTACAAACAATGAGAAGACCCTCAAGGGCCACATTATATTTACATGCACAATGTGTATTCATTCGTCACCAGTCACCAAAAACCAATATACTAATTTCAATTAGTACAGCATATATAACAAGTATAAGAAATGCAACTCTTGCTGGAAGAATAGGTGCAGGTCGCAGTCGCAGGTGCTCAAGAGTTTTCTTTCCTTCATTAATAATGTTGATTGTCAATAATATTGGTACATAACATAATCTGCTGAAGGTGCAGCAGGGTCAGAAAAGCTGCACAAGATCGTTTCCTTTGAGCATTACATATACAATAGCATTATGTTCCATCTGTTCAACCTTGTGACTCCTAAGGTAAAGAAAGATCACATCACAATCTGCACGTAGAAATACATGACATTACAATCTGTAAGTAAAATACTTTATTAGTTACATACAACCATTTTTTATATTATTGAACTCTATGTCAGTGCCGTTTGTTTGCCGTACGTTTTTCATTGAGGAAAGATTGCGGCTTCCCCAAAGACAATTTCTTGACATGTCATAAAATGAATTACAGTACAATATATTATGACCCAAAATGTGCTATTTTGGTTGCATATTCGCCTTCCTGCTGTGTGTAGTAGTCATTGTTTGTTGTCACTTCATCATCGGGGGTACGACATTTTAGTCAAGTGGTGCCTCCAGAGTAGCGTCGACGATAAAGTAAAATAAATGAATGGACTCATTGGATTGTTTCGTTTTGTATCTGCATTTCTTTCTATCATACTTTATATGTGTGATTAAACAATAGTGTGCTAATTGTCATGCAGCAAAGTCAGGAATTCATATTGGCATAACTAATTATGATTATTAGATTATTCACAATGTGGTGGTGTAATTGGAAGAGTCGTAGAGCTGCTTCTTACTGAATCAACTCAAAAGTTGTCCTTATATTGTTACACTAATGTATAGAGATGGGCATTCTTTAAGAGAGAGCCGTGCAAAACTTCTCATCTTTCTGTTGATCTGGCCTGCCATGGTCTGTATTGATCTGATGATCATGAAGATCTGATGTGATGATAGAAGATAAGATTTTGTAAATATAAAGAGGTGTAGCTTTGAGAAATTTGAAAGTTGGCCAGATTATTGGATTGACAAGAGAAACATGATCTACAACAATGGACAGCAAGTGCAAGTAATAGAAGCAAAATGTTCACAGGAGTAGCAGATTTTATATTAGAGAGATTACCGAGTAAAAATTCCTCCACAATTAAAGGTTGTTGCATAAAAGCCCGTCAAGTTATTACGTGCATGTATGTGTGTGTACGAGAATCGTAGTAGGTATGTATGTACAATGCGTAAAATATTATTGAAGAAGGAAACAAACCACTTTGGTTTGATTTTGTGTTTTTGATCTGTGAGATTGGTATTGAGTAGCAAAATAGTTCGCGTGCAATGAAATCAATGATAATGATCATTATGATTGCATTATTTTACAATTTTCTTTAAGCAAACAGGATGTTTTCTGATTAGTATGTATGTATTACATGCATTTGGTAAGAAACGAAGAGTATACAGGATCGATAGATTTTGACTTCGGTTGGCGGAATGACTTGACCCGGAAGGCGACAAAAATGTCACAAGAGTGTGAGCCATGAGCAGAGCAGAAGTGACCAGCGTCAATGGACAGGATGATGAATAAGGAAAGATGCGACTTGTTGACTGTGTCTTTGCTGTTGAAATGAAGAATTGGCATCAACATCATCATCATCTTGGAGGTGGCATCGTCTCATCTTATGCTATGCTGCTGTTTGTTGTTGATATGTGACGATAAAACGATGGATTGACGACTCTGCTTCATTTGTATAGAGAGATGAGCAAGTTGTTTAACCTAAATTCCAGAGACGAGTAATTGGACAAGTTTGGTGCAGTCGGCTTCCACTTGTGATCAATAGAAAAATGTATTCCAAAAGGCACACCGACAGGCGCCAATGTTCCTTCATTCCGTCCTAAAAAATCATCATCGTTTCCAATTCATGCAAATCACACTAATTATTGTCCTCATTGACTCTCAAGTCATTCATCGTGACCATACAGACATTTCTTAGAAAAAATATACTTAATGGCTTATATGAGCACTACGACACCTTCACTAAATTCCAAATTGTACCACTATTTAACAAACTAACAAAGTTAACAGTTTACTCTTTCTTGTCCCTCTCGTCAGCAAAAATTCTAAGAACCTAAATTTAATTGTCGCGTCAAGTCTCATTTTTCCGCTATACACAACGAAACGAAAACTTTCAACTTCTGTTTAACATTCTTTAATTACAATTTGCATAGATAACAGCATTCAGTTTAATAGACAATTTACAAAGGTGATGACTGATGACCTTCTTTTGAGTTGACGAAGAGGAAAGTCGTTAAACTCCTCTAAACTCTGTTCCATTCCACGACAACCGGCGACGAAATCTTTTAGAAGATTAGTTTATAACATTATAGAGCCTTGGTGCTAGTACACTTTAATTAGTTTTGAGTATTTTTTTTAATCCACCTTTTTTCAGTGTTCCCAACTTTATATCCTACAACAATGAGAGAAAGTCGGTTTGATTCCTTTCTCCCATTATTGTTATGTTGGAATGCATTTGAGCACATGTTCACATTCCACTGTAACTCGACCGACCTCGTTGAATTTGCAATACAGAATGACTGAATGAATGCTCTAATGTTGTTTTAATTGTAGGGATAGTATAAGACAGAAAGATTGAGAGAGCACGGAAATCCTCACAGAATCAATACGATTTATTGCAATTTTTGCATATAAACTAGTATTATAATATTATGTGTGATGTGTGGCGTGTTTTAAAGTAATATCATACGGTCATACGATCATCAAACTCCGCAATACATTGATTGTTGTGTGACGTATCATTTTGAGAGGAATACTGTATCTTATTAAATGTTAATACGTAAAAACACAATGGATTAGAGATTTTAAATTTTGATTTCTGCTGCTGTTTTGTTCATCTCTGTGAAGAAGAAGTCAAGTTTGTTTGTTTGTTGTTGTTGTTGTTTAGTTGAAGAGGAAAACAACAATAGGATATGAGAACCTGCCAAAAGCAATATAAATGAATCGAGTGAATTGAGAACTTGGAGTGATTAACGAAAAGTCATGCATGCGCAATTAATAGGTAAAGAATGCAACAGAGAAACTAGTATAAAAGTGGATATATTACGGAAAAATCATGCTGGATGTGTGCAGATGCAGATGTATCGACCTGCCGACTGCACGTATAGTAGACTGCGGACAGAGAAGTTTTCCAGTAATTACAAAAAAGTGGGAGGAGGTGAAGAATATTCTGAGATGTCAAATGAGGTCGTGACATCAGGTCCAGTTCATCTTGAGCAGCATCGTCAGATTTGAATAATAACGATATTATAAAAGAGTAGTCAAACAATTGTACTACTAATGGCATGAATGTTAAAACTTTGTGGTGATCTGAAGACGACCATGGAAATGGCGAGGAACAACACCATGGTTGGTGTTACTAAGAGTTGGCCAAGGCTGACCCTGGCAACGGATCGTGACCCACTTGTAGCGACTTGGCCCATTTCAATTTCAAATCATTTAACTTGTCGAGTTAGTCGTAATCGTGTTCAGGTGTGTCTATCGAGTCGAGTCTGTCGTCTGCCTTCTCTCACTCACTTGGGAACATCATCTCCTCCTTGTAAGTGATATTCCCTCATGGATAACTTGGAGCTGACCTGGTCGGGGTGCATTTTTTTTATCTTCTCTGTTCAGAGCAGTGAGTCGCCGTCGTTCATCAACATGTACACTTTCCAGCCTCGACTTCTCGTC
This sequence comes from Harlomillsia oculata, assembly GCA_019776145.1. Classification (NCBI taxonomy): domain Eukaryota; kingdom Metazoa; phylum Arthropoda; class Collembola; order Entomobryomorpha; family Oncopoduridae; genus Harlomillsia; species Harlomillsia oculata. The sequence goes on along the minus strand of JABASF010000395.1, from coordinate 22,281 downwards.
GTCGTCTCACAAACTCGTAGTATATTTTATAGCTTGTTGAGGTACGTAATGTAACATTTAAAAATGATGCCTTCTCGTTCTATATATCTTAAATACAAAAAGTATCTCATCATTATCAAAGAGCATGCGAGCATCAACAGCAGCAGCAAAATAACAAAACTATCATACTTTCTACTACTTACTATTACTAGACTATTACATACAACTACTCTTGTTTCCATTTGCCAGGAGTAATGTCGAATGTTGCAAAAATGCTCCTTTTTGCTCCTTGTCCTACCTCACCATTTGCTCATTTCGCATAAGAAATTGCGTGAGAAGAGATTGACAAAAAACTGCGTTGTCTCGTTTTTTATCTCTGATGGCTTTTCCCAATTAAATTCCAAAGTTGGGTTTACCATTACAATCGTTGTTTAGGGAAATTTGACCTGGCAACGTCGGCGTCGACGGCGGCTTTTGGAATAATTTTATCAGGTTTATCAATGCCTGTCAGGAATTAATAGGATTGAAAGCAAAGGACTTTTGTGTGTGAGCGTGAACACGTGCCTTTGAGACTGAAAAACTCGGATGCAACTCAACTCTCCAAGTCTGGCGTTGCGGGCCCTGAAATGAATTTTGATTTATTTAATGTTGGGCCTGTGAGCACATTCCGTAGGTTGTGAGAGGCACTTTGATTGATTTGTGCTATTGTTCAATTGTTCCTTAAATGAAGCTCATGGGTCGCTCGGTGACGATATGTCCATAGAAAACGTTCTTGTGCGGGTATTTCACCCGAGACTTGGTCTCTTGAGATGCGTGTTGCATACGTGAGTCGTGCTTCTTACACTTGTGTACTTTGGTCACGACATGTGTCCGTGAAGACTATAGACGTGTCAACTGTCGCCGGTTAACAGAGTTGTTTGTTGTTGTTGTTGCTGCCACTGTTGTTCACTTGCTCGCAGTAAATAAATACAATTCTTGCTTAAAATGGAACCCGTGACAAAAATGAAAAAGGTGGCCATTTGGACGACGGTGACCTTTGTTACTTGTCTCTTGAAATCCACACTTGCATCCGAAGGTAAGGTTATTTCACATTCCTAATTATAATTTCTGCTTGAGCCGTATATTATCTTGCAACAGCATGAATTTTGCTACATCATCGTGTATTACAAACAATACAAACAATAAAATCTTATTATGCAAATTTGGAAGCGTGTGTAATTCTTAATTAACAACAGTAAAGCTAAGGTGCAGAACTAAAGTATATATGAAAGGTCAAGGTGAATTATAATTTGAAGAAGACGCATTTTTCAATTTGTTTAGGGATCTCACCGCCGTGTCATCAGACGTTTCATGAGTCATCGGGTCTTATCACAAGCCCAAATTTTCCCAATAATTATCCACCCAATTTGCATTGTACACTTGACATTGCGCGTATGTCGGACAAGCAGTGTGGTGTTCGTCTCTCATGTAACCGTCCTTTTAACATTTTTCTAAAAAGATTTAGGCCATGCAAAATAAGATAATAATCTATTTTTACATGCAAAACGTTGGGCATTTCCAGTTGAAGTTTTCAAAATGGAACTTCCGGATTTTGATGGCTTTTGCAAAAAAGATTGGCTTACTGTCGATTCCTGTGTTCCTGAAGGTGGGGCTCGATTCTGTGGGAACGTTTCTGCACGAACGTGTAATAAAATAGCTCTTTTATCCAAACTTGTTTCTGCAAAAGTGCCATATTGTCATTATATGTTCTTGATTTTTCATAGATGAATATCCATTTCAAAAAGGAGCTGAAGCATTTCGTCTTGTTCTGCGAACTGATAATAAAACCGAAAGTAAAGGATTTCGACTGGCTTATAATGTATTGACTGATTGTCGACATGGGATTTATTGGGAACCCCCAATTTCAATCATTCCTGGAGTTTTTCCAGAAGATACTCCATGCTTTACTCAAGTTACAGAAAAGAAAGGAACCATCAACACTCCTTACTTCCCTCGACATTATCCAAATAATATGGATTGTGTTTATGAATTCATCAGGTTTTATTTGCAAAATTTAATCTTGTAAACGGCAGCAGTTTTCATTGATTTGGATTTCATGCTCTTTAATAGAGAGTCGCCCATGATTTGTGGAGTTCGCATGCGTGTTCTCACGTTTGAGTTGGACAATGCCATTGACACTCATTTGGGAGGTGCATGTTTAGATTTCTTGCATTCTCCAGGATGTGGCTTTTTGTGTGGAACAATCAAGTTCGTTTGTAAGTTAATTACTATTTTACTATATGCATTTTTAATTTGTCTAAAGTATCATTGACCCAAAAATGCATTGTTACTATTTCATTTCATTATTTTTACATTTTCAAGGGACAGCAAAATTTCAGCCCGCTGCCACGAGTCTCAAATTTCACTTTCATTCGGATGAGAAGAAAACACGACCTGGATTTCAAATTGCTTTTGAACAAGTGACAAATTGCCCTTGATGACCAGTCTATAAAATTCTCTTAGGTAGGACTATAATCATTTTGCAGTAGTATTATTTTTCATTTTGTCTTGTGCCATCTAATATAAATTAAGCTAACAAAAGTACTTCTGTAGAAAAATACATTATGCAAACTTATTTACATTAGAAAATAAAGGACCATGATTTTTAGTATTACAATACAGTAGTCATATCATTTTATTAAACAGGGCAAATAACAGTAACACTAAAATGTACACAAAAAAGATTGACAGGTTCGTTTCGTAGTATGAATACGAGAATGGACAATTTTTTGAAAACTTCAACTAGCAAGAGAGAAATTGAAGAAGCCATGAAAAGTTTAATATAACTCGTAAAATACTACTACGTAAAATCAGATCGCATGAATTTTATCAGTATACTGAACTATACTTAATACTGATTAGAATATTGCACAATGGTTAGTTAATAGTAGATCATTAGGTAGGCACAACAATAATGTACAGATTGTCTATAATGATTTTCGGTCATTTAGATAACATAGATAATATGTTTCAAAATGTTAAGTGACCGGTATCGTCAATAAAATCAACATGACAATTTTTAGTACAACAAACGATTATATAATAGTAAAATTTAATATTTATAGTAATATTATGGCAGTTTTGCAGCGCTATAAATCTATTGTAAGATTACATTTATAGACGGTTTGTAGAACGTTAGTAATAGTTTCATGGTTTTGACTTAATAAATAAAGGCTACAATGGTTAAGGCAGTGGGCGTTTTTGCGAGGCACTCGGTTTTTATCCGACATTTCTGTACTTGGCAAATAAGTTGTAGAGAACACGAAGTGTCGACTTCAAATCCACGTTGACAATATCTAAAAATAAAGAAGGTCACAATATCATGTTCATGCAATAAACTTAAAGTGAAATTTGGTTAAATCAATCACTGCCATATTACTAACAATATGTACAAAAGATTACCTTCTGGGCGAGCTTTTGGTTTGCTCAAACCAGCATCTTGCATCAACTCAAACGCAAAAGCCACATTGAACACTTTTTGTTCGAAATCCTTTGGTGTCAAATGGAAATCGTACAATGGGACAAAATATCCTTCCAACAATCCCATGAGAAGAGTCAAGTACACACCATCAGAAAATTGACCTTCTACATCGCTCACATCTAAGTTTATTTTGTTGAGATGTTTGTTCACAAAAGTAATCAAACTCTATACAAACAACAGTATATACAATCAAACCTAGGTACCGTCAAATTACAAAGAAATCAATGAATAAACGTAATTAACAAACTACCTTTTTGACAACTTGCAACTTATCGGGTGCATGATCTAAAAGTGAATCAAACGCATCCTGTTCACATCGCATTCCAAATTCATCATATGTGGATGTAATTTCTTCACGTATTCTTGCATGTTCCAACTTTCCATTCTTTTTCTGTAGAAAAAAAAGACGAATAAAATCGTAGCATCAGAAAAAGGATCCTTTAAAGGAGGATGATTGTCACGAATTTAACTGCAGTACCTTAACGACAACAGTGTCCAAACCAACATTTTCGGGGAGACGAAGTGGAGCTCTGAAGTGTCGGACGAGATGAACCAAAAGATGTAAAATGGACACAAGACTTTTTGAATGAACAGATTCGACACTCCACTTTTGTTGTGACCATCGAGGAAGTCCAAGAATTTGATTGGCAGCAGAAAGTACAATTTGCAATTTATGACGTTGACCTTCTTCAGACTGAGTCACTTCTGGCACCTCAAGTTTCTGTCCAGTGAGTTTCTCTGTTGATGCAAAATATAATTAGTAACCTTTGAAACCTCGCGTAGCTTAACCCAATTACCAATCATTTGTAATATACAAGCCCTTCTTTACCTATTAATTTCTGGAGAACCTGACCGTCGTACAAATCATCTTCAATGCTCTTGACAATTATACGCTGATCAGCAAGTTCATCATTGATCCAATCAATCAGCAATGATATCAAATGCTGTAAATTTGGACTCTCATAACTGCGTCTTTCAATCAAGGACCGTTCTTCACCCTCGGCTACAAAAGAATAATCACTTTATTTATAATAACAAAACTAGATATCACTAATCCATTTTACACACTAAAATGTCAAATACCTAAATCGTAGTCTTCTGGAGAAACCACAAACTGTGTTGGACTGCCCGGAGAATCAATAGCATGTTTCCCTTCCTCTTCCACTACTTGCACTACAGTGAATCAAATCAAAATGAACCAATATTAAATCAATGTAACCACAAATATGTAAAGTTTGATAAAATTCAAGAGTACATCACGCCACGCCACGCCGTTTTTCATTTTCAAAAACCCTCACACTGAGTCAATATCCTCAAACCCAGGGTGCCTCAAACCCATGTTCAAGTGTTTTACGCTTTACACAACAGCTGAGGTTACTAGAAAACATTTTAAATTACTAAACCCACATTCATTTGTATAACGATGGTGATTGAACATGATATACCAAAAAATATACTTAAATTGAGTTTTAAATTTTGAAAATATTACATATTTAAAAAAATACCAGTATCATTCTTAAAAAACTAACAAAAGTGAAGGCGTGGGCGGGTGTTGGATACATCATACATCCTTTCACAATCGTATTTTTAGGAGCAGATGGTACAAAAAAGCTTTAAAACAGAGTGATTTTGTCCAGTTTGTGAACTGACCTTCTTTGATCCGCTTCTTGCGACCCAGAGTTCCAATCTTGTCCCAAAATGATTCATCCTTGTCTTCTTTCTTGGGCGTGACAGGTCGCGGAGACTTGGACCGGGGAGAAGCCATCATGGCCTTTGGTGCTTCAAGCAAGTGAGAACCAGCAACTGAATCTTTCACGATTCCTATTCCTCCTTCGCCTTCCAATTCCTCTGCCTCTGCCTCGGCCTCTGCCAAAATACAACATTGGTTCATATTATGAAAAAACGTGTGTATGTAATACATACAGCTATACAGCCATTCATATAACCAACGCATCCAACAACCTTTGCTTTGCTCGTACGCAAAAACACAAAAAACCATTTTCAATCCTTTACTTTGCTGTAGCTTTTGCATACAGGCTTGTGTAACCCATGCAAACAAAACAATTCGTACGTTCAATTCTCCAACTCTTCAAAGATAAGAGTAGATAAGAGTTTCCAATATCCTAGGCCTCAACAACTAATCGATAACTAATCCATTCAGATCGCAAGTCTCACTCACAGGTCATAGGTCAACGGGTCAACCTTGCTATGGTTGCAATTCATATCCCGAATAATTATATTAGATACTACTCCGATACTGCAACTGAGAGTCATTTCAAATAAATATCCTCATATTAATACCGCGTATCTGCTTACGCTGCAGTATGCCATGTTACATTGTTACATAGCTTTTGGAAAAGGCAATTTGTACAATAGCTTTTTATATTAATCTTTTTAATGTACAGTTTTAAAAACTTGAATCCAGAAGAATCAGACCAACAAAAAATAAACATAAATTTGACCCAGATTGACTTTAAGACGTAGGCGAATGAGTTCGTCAGTCTTCCCAGAAACGCAAACGCTACACGTTACATGTATTTGAATGAAGAGATCAGAGTTAAGCTTGAGAGCAGTGCAATATTCACATTCGCATTCTGTACAGGTTTGCAAACGAATCTCCGGACGGGATACACGGTGACACCCACGACCCACACAAAGCAAACTACAGAGTACTATATAACTACAAGTACATAAGCACCCACACACACACGTCGAACTTTCGTCTACGACGATGTTGATGAGTTGTCGCAAAGTCACAAAGTTCGATTCACATCCTCTACATCTATCCGATGCACACATAAGGTTCATTACCATATTTGTTTGATGTGCAAATAGCATCAAGCAAATAGGTTTGAACGTTTACATTTTCCCCGTTTAGTACAATATGTTTTTGCTTGTAAAGCGTGGGAAGAAAATGGAATTGCATTTTATAAGAGTAAATATTTTGTGGAATAATGTTTAAATGCTAACTGATTAATGCATAATTTTCCGCATTACACTTTAATTACCATTATAAGATAGATCTTCAATGGAAGACGCTGTTGTCAAAATGGTAAGTGTTTCCGGTCCATAGCCATAGTCACAAGTGCCAGACGGATCAATAATGATTAGTTCTTCCTCTTCATCTGAATCAAAATCTACTGATCTGTCCAAGTAATCGTCGTCTGATCCAATGCTAGGAGGTGGAAGCGGTGACGCTGATTGATAATTCACCTGTGGCTCCTTTGAAACCATAAGTAGTATACATAAGAAAATAAGAAAAATGCAAATAGACCCAATCATGTTTGCCTTACCATTGATGCTTTAGCTTGTACAGAATTTTCTGTTATCGAAAAAGTATAGTCTAATGCAAATGTTGGGAATTGGCGAATTTGAAGGATATGTTTATATGTAGGTCTTGAGTTTGTAACTCGGTATCAATGCTACTAAATTGCAGTTTACGATTCTGCAGTGACAGAAGAAAGATACTGTTTTATGAACTGTTGATTATATTAAAGAAAAACACAAATAATGATTAAATAGTTTCGTCCAAGATGCTTAAACTAAATCATAAAGCCAAGAAGTTTGAAGTTGAGTGTGCATAACGCAATAGGAAAAACTAAATTCATAATGTTTCGGGGCGATAGTCCCTCATCCATTTCCTGTCTTGTTTTCCGTCACAACTCACAACTTGCTTGGGTTTCTGATAAGACCCGACCCAACCTTATTGTGAATCCTTTACACTTCATATTTATGGCTTGCATTATTCGTCATTGGCTAATGGTAATGTAAAGAGATATGATAATATAGCAGCGTGGCTATGCCACGATGACGCATTTTACAAAACATGTCAAATTGTCAAGAAAAACTACATGGGCACAAGTATAATCATTCGATTATAAAATGTATTAATTGTGCTAGAATAAATTCCTGGAGAAAGCAGAGTGCAAAAGTTTAGTACTTTGAAAGACAGAAGTTTTCGACCTTATATTATGTCATGGAAGGTGCAAGGACAAGGACGATGCTTGGATGACGTAAAGGGAAAAATATATTATTATAAATTGAATTCATAATCTGACGTTCAGTTTGTGAAGAATGATACTTTTAATAGAGTCCAATTACTGTAATGAGCTGTATTCTTTCAAGTGTATCACCGGATTAGATTGTTTTTCTCAAAAAAATACACAATAATACAATGATAATTACAAATGTAGTCTACTGTCTAGTACTATACAAAATACAACACAATTTTGGGTGTTACATTTTCAGGTGAGGACCTTGCAAAAATGGAAAATCCCAGCATAGGTCATACATTAACATTGTACAACTCATCTTTCAGGGGAATTAGTCACAAAAGGAAGCAAAGCGTAAAACTTCAAAAATAACTACGCGACCATAAAGCTGCTCCGTATTATTTCTATTGCTTAGACTTTCTGGACTCCAGTATGCACACACGCACAAGTTTCAATCTGACATAACGAAACAAGGAATTAAATAATATTATCCTTCATAAAACGACGTTCATGTTTACTGTTTACGTCTCTCTACTGTCTCTACACTCTACACGAAAAATGTAGGAAAGAATATTCTTGTTTAAATGAACAGAAGACAGAGCAGGTGACGGCGAGAAGAATAAAATGAGCAGTACAATGAAAGGACGTCACTGCACTAGTCACTATAAACATAATTTTGCAAACTCTCATCATTGTATAGACTAAATAGCGAAATGAGACACGAGCATAAACTTGATTCCAATTTCCAACTACTCGCCGACGACGTCATTCATGCTCAATCCTTAAAGGTACACAAACAATGACCATGACGTATAATAATGGGCTTGCAAATCCTGATCCTGTGTGAGGTGAGACGCACTGGAAAAAGCAACAGAGTTTTTGGTGTTTGGTACGTACCCAATAAACAGCACAGGTACGCAATTGCATATGTCCAAAGAATACTAATTGAAGTGTAAAATAGGAAATGTCGCATGTCCTGTGTCATATGCTATGTTGTGACTGTATTCTAGAAACTTGTGAGTTTGTTGTTATATCGTTATTATTCATGTCCAAATAAATATTATACATTTGTAATACTTCTTTGTCATTTCATTTATATATTCGACAAAATTTGGTCCGCAAGTCTGGGCAAAAAAAAACTAAAATCATTCAACTTTTCCAAACACCCTGGTACTAACTATAAGTCGTTGATCGTGGATCGTGCAAAGTTCAAACTACAGATTGGATAGAAAATGCAATGTCAATATTGATAAATTCTTAATCAGTTTTATTACTCATGTGTGTCGTGTGTGTGGGTTTGTGAACTATCTGATTTCTTTTCGCAAGCAAGTCTTTCTGCAAAACAGCATAAAAGACTATTATCCTGTATACAATTTATAGCATTAATAATTCTTCTTTAGTTAGCTTGTATAATTAATCTATAAACAAACAAAAATAGTTATTTAAAAGTCCTCGATGAGCAGTCCTCAAAAAACAATGTTTTCCAAGTGTGTATTACAATCTTGGATTGGCTGCCTTGTCCACTGACTCCACTGCTGCACTGCCCGACTGACTGCCCACATAATCTTGCGCTATGCAAAAACATTGTTCAGTCTAGCTTGAGACTCCAGCGAAGGAGTTTACGGCTGCTGCGTCTCTTTTGCTCTTGGCCTTTTGGTATATGTATATTATAATTTTATAATTCCAATTTTTGTGTCCACAGAAGAATATTGTTTCTTGCGCTAAACTCTCATTTAAATCAAATGAATAATAGTCTTGAAGCTGTACAAACCGTAACGTTATCGCGTGGATATATTTGAACTCAAAGACTGTTTTGTGAATTGTAAATTGTGCATGAGTCAAGTCGTTAGTTCAACCGTTGTTTGTTGTGTTATTCTCTGGAGATTTCGGTTTCAATATTCAACTTATCTCCTACATAATACAACTGATAAAAGATAAAATAATGCAAACTTTGTGATTTTGTGTTCTCTTGAAACTTGGAACATAAAACAGTAACAGTCCTAGCTAAGTTGTGTATTATGAAAAGACTTCGCAAAAGTGGACTGATATTTTTTGCATGCAATGATATAGTGAAATTAGTGATTTCTCGGGTGAATTTTTTTCTGTGCAGTCATCATGTCGAATGTCCTATTGTCATTAATTGGAGCACTTCCTGTGAATCTATCGTCGTAATATATAAATTGTATTTGAATTATTTTTAAGAGCGTTTCATTTCCGAAAACGTGTTTCAGACAAAATATATTCAAGATGTGAGCAAACGTGAAGATTTTATGTACACTAAAGTGAAGTGAGAATGCGTCTCAAGAAGATTTAATTATAGTTTCTCCAGTAGTTTCTTCCTTTACAATTAACCTCACTTCTGTCACAAAAAAATCATAATGGTTTGCAGAAGCCTGAGGCAAAGACACCAAGTGCAAATCTTCCAGAGTAGTTGGATACCTGTCCTCCTTGTCCTTGGTAAGTTGAAAATGCATTGAAAGTGAAACGTACGCTCACTCATAAACTCACACACACACACGTCGAGATTATTTTCTAACTTGGATATTACACACAGACAGACTTTTTACTACAACTTTACTATACTGTTTACTGCATACCTGTTGAACATAGTATACAGTAGACATGATAAGTAATAGCAATAGCAAATAAAGCTGGTGATGATGTTGCTGGATATACGCAACTGGAGAATTCGTAGAAAACGAGTCTTTCGCGAATCTTGTCTTGTTTATATTTATTCTTCGTCTTGGACAAATTACTACGTTTTTCTCACAGTCCCATCCTCTTCGCCTTCATTGTCCATTGCGTTAACATTAAGCCAGGAAAAACACAAGGAACAAAACTGTTTAAAGTTACTTTATATATAACTTGAATTACATGAATCCTTTTTCCTTTTATTAAGCGTTACTACAAATTTAACGCTCTACCATATCTTGAATATTAGAGACTGACTTATGTAAAGGAATATAATATTGCAGTTTATCCGGCTACACAATAAAAATGCACGTAAAATTCAAAATAATGTTAATGTAATACAAATCCTCAAGACAACATTTTGGTCAGAATAATGATATCAATTATCTAATTTTAACTTTGTCATGGTTGGTGTCTTGTCTTGATCAAGTTAGTAAACATTGCGTTTAACCGCGCCGTGTAATGCAAAAATAAGTGGAATGATTTCAAAGAACTGTCTTTTGAAAAACTGGGCATAATTAATCTTAATCTACGTTGTGGATTGTGGCTCAAACTATTACAAAGGAAGTGGCTGTCCAGAGTCTCCAGAATCACAAAACCTGTATTTTCATGAGGTTTGCTATGTAAACTGAATCAACCTTGCTTTTTTAGCTTTCGTGTAATTTACTAGTTATAAAATATATTCTTTCCTTTGTAAGCTAACATTATTAAACAGTTTCCAAGTAAATGCATCTCAGTTCTCTTAAACTGTCGGCCGGTCAAGTTCAGAATCCTAATTATATTTTATATATTATATACTTTATGTATACAAATTATGTTGTCTCAGGACAGTCATTTTAAAATTAGCTCTATAATACCATCATGAACACCGAATCGGTGAACAGTCTGAAACTTACCGATGTGCACGCCTTTGGCTAACAAAAGAGAGAGCCATTTTGCCTATGTACATGAACTGACGCTGACGTTTGTATCCATTAACGGGATTTTTATTTGCTTGGAGATTTTGCGACGAAAGAGCACAATATTTACATTTCATGATGCTGAGAAGATGTTTGTCTAACCCATTTCGGATGAAGTAGAAAGCAAGTGTTGCTTAGGCTCTGTGCAATGCGTGTGTCTCGTCTTCGTCTTTTCAACTCTATACTTCTATACATTATTACCTATGTTATATGTTATATTTTATATCGTTAAGTGGTCTGTGTTTGCTCACTCGAAACTCGAAAGGTCCATTTTGTACATTGAAAAACGGTTTTTCATGTGGGTAAAGGTTAATTGAAAGTGAAACTTTGTCTACATTGTGCACTTTCAACTTCAACGCTTCTTCTTCAGTGGAGAGTGGAGACATCAAACAAATTCTCCGTATCCTTGTAAAATGTAACAATGCTTGAATGTATATTGACATTGTATTACAATATTACAAAAGAACTATAAATGGCAAAATTGCATTTTTCGCTCAGAAATTATTATTTCTAAAAGGAATAATTCTCTCTTCCTCTTCGTCCGCACCCTTTTGGTAAACATTGCATTATATTTATTTTCTTAGTCATTTTACACATTAATGAAATGTTACTTCAGTATATCAAACAAAATAACGGTCCTTTGCGATCGTATATTGTAAAATATTATATGTAGTACAAAAAAACCACAAAAAAGTTTGCACTGTTCGGTCAGGAAATTTGCATGATGTTAGTTAAATGTAAAGCAGACTTCACTCTATAAGAGGTGATTAACACTGAAATTACATTTATAATGTATATGCATATTTATTCCCTATATTTATGTAATATTAATCTTGTTGGATGCACATGCTTTGTTAAGTGTTAGTAGTTCATATTAACGGATATTTGTCCGTGTGGTCGTTGACGTTAATTTATATTAAGTATACTGATATTGATACGAATTTCCTCATCTTACGTCACAAGTCACAATCAGGGTTTAAGATTGGACGAGTCAAAGAAACGCAGTAGAAACCAACGCAAGACTTGAAGTTCCCCGTGTCTCATGCGTTCGTGTAGCATACTGCAGATTGAATTCGTTGCAAGTTGCTCCTATCCTGAACATGATGAGATGATCATCCTGAAGGATGATGATGACGAATGACGATGTTATACGAATGATAGATAATGAACTCAGAGTTTGTCAATGAGGCAAGGCGAGCAGCTGGACAACAAGCTCGTAACACACTATTGTGAGACTTCATTATGTAGTCTCAAGCTCAAGCTCATCATTTGATTGACCTCGCCAAAGGCCTTGAAGATTGTCCGACAAATGGCAATATAGCTTATAGCGACAATAAATGTGTACAAGTATAAATGCTAAAATAAGGTTTTTGCAGCATTTGGTGTTTTCTTGCAAATAATACTTTTTCGTTTAATTATTTTTTTTGGCCTTTTACAAGTTTTCTTGTTTGAATTATGTTTGAATTAAGTGTTGGACTTTGAAACATGTTAGATTAACTTATTTTTGACGGCCTTTGAAGTTCACAATTTAATTCGAAGCGAACTCTTTGCCGTCTTTGCGTCATTCATGTCATGTCATGATGTCATGCATCACTTTGCCCCAGCAGCTTAGTTTGACATTTCAACTTTAACGCTCGCCCATTCATGGCAAAAGTAGATCATTTCTCATTTAGCAAAGACTTTCAAACTTTGTTTGACTTATTGCGTCATTCGCTAGCTTATAAATTAATGTCGCCTGGAGGCTATGAAATATAATACATTGGATTAATTTGAACGTTAATTAAGTAGTAATTTCCAAGTGTAACTTTTTATATAATATGGAACTTTCGTTAATCCAAACACTACATAACAGTGGATGATTTATAATGGAAATTACGAAGTAATATTTGGCTTTCTGGCATAACAGTAAATAAAGCTTGTTTTTGTTTTCTACTCCTGATAAGAGACGTCTTGCAGCAGTCGAATAAGATAAGTGTTGGATCGAGTACAGTTTCCTGCCGAGTGACGTCAACGTTTTGAAATGAATGGATTGTAAAGTATAATAATATACATGTTCATGTAGTAGTGTAATAGTACTTGTATAGTACACAAAACACATAGTGAGCGACTTTGCTCGTGACAAACTCACGAACAGATAAAACGCTGTCATTCATTGACTCAATTGCTCTATATGTGGCTGATGTGATTTCGACTCATTTCCAGGAATCTATCTTGCACCCGGATGGTGCCTTGTGCGGCCCCCCGAGATATTTCCTCCAGCAGAATTTGTTAACAAACTAGTCGGTTATGAATTGGAATTGAGCTGCCATGGAGATTCTCCTGTGTACTGGAATGCCTCACAGATCTCATACGTAGTGTTTTTTGTTCTTACCTCACTATTTATGATTTATGAATTTGTAGAGGTATACGTAGCTGAATGAATGAATAAATTTGCTTGAATTCATTTTGTCTAGGATGATGAAAGACTCAACATTTCAAATTCAAATAACTATGTTCCTCGACAGTATTCGTCGACATTCCGACTGGAGAATGTATCCCATTTTGATGTCGGTTACATTAAATGCTTCTATGAGGATGACACTACCAATGATGATTCCATTTATTTATATGTTGAAGGTAAGTAAGTCAATGTTAACCCTTTGTATGCTAATAAATATTAGATTGCGATTAAGAACTACGATTATTGAGTAGCGAGGAACCTCATTTTACAAAGCTCGTGAACGTCTTAAAGAATTCATTTTCTTGGTCATAAAGAAATTTCGATATCAAAGTCATATGATTAGTCAATTGGTTAGAAGTTGCATTTTTGCTTCTAGGGCTTCACTTTAACATGCTGCACTAATGAAATAACTAAATTTGTAACAATTATCTAATTTACAGTTTAATTACTGAATAACCGCCACTAATTCTAATTAATACAAATCAATTAATGCTTACTAGGACTATGGAGCTGAAATTCAGTATTAGTTAAATTGCAATAACTGCCAATAGAATGTTTGGCTGCATTCTTGCATTTTTGCTATTTCCTTTTTAATTATAGTTCTCATTAAATAGCATTTGAGAAACTTGTAACCTGTAACGAGAAGCATGTTGTATGATACTCTTTCTCGAGCGATTTAAACCGAATTTAATCTGCATTTAGTATACATGACGTACGTTTAGTAATTTCAATTATACTTAAATTCATTGTACATATTATAGATGCGGGCAAATTACTAGTTGGACAACAGAAGATCGAACTTCTGTTTGCTGTCATTGGCTCGTCATTTGTCATACCCTGTAAACCTACTAGTGCCTCTGTAAAAATTGAGATTTCCAAAGATACTGATGGAGTAAGCTATTCCGAATTCCGACTAAAAACCAGTGTTGAAACTGACATCCTTAAAATAAATATGATTCATTCTTCGATTCGTTTTGCCCCTTATATTTACCATGTAAAATAAATGTAATTGTAGCTAACTTTGAATGACAACAACTACAGCAAGATGGAAGGATTCAAGATCGGTAATGTAGGCGCCTTGTCTCACGGATCCTATGAATGCAAAGGGTCGAAGGGTAATTTGAGCGAGACGATTCACTTTGAAGTTCACGTCGGTACTTTACAAACTTTTCGTCCCTCTTTAATTATGATTATTTGTTCTGGTGCTGATGGCTTGTGAAAGTTTGTGTGATTTGTTAAAGCATTTTGATCATTTTGTCTTTGCATGTTGCTCATACATGCTTTGGCTTTCTGTAGTATATAATACAACTTAAGTTTTTATGTTCGTAATCTGTAAATCTGTACTGATGTATAAATTACATAGTTTATGCGGTCATGTCTATGGGTCAAAAGTCAAAACATAAACGGGCGCGGTCGCTTCGCAATTATTACTCGCAGGGGCTTTGTTTGTGTACTAATATTATTAACAATATTAATGAAAACATTGCGATTTAAAAGGCAGCAGTGGCTTATATTATATATAATTTATAGATGCAATGTAGGTGTAGTGATTGCATATCTGTCTAATACAAACTCCTAATTTGTGAAGTTGTACTTATTGAAGTCGTTTTCAATTCATTAAGTTTCTCATGCAGAAAATACTGTGGCTTGCTACTAGATTTGTGTTGAAGTGTCTTGTTCCATACGCTTTATTCTTTAATTTGCCTGTATTTAGAAATTGGTTCTTGATTAACATATGAAATTAATTTTTTAATTGATATTCAGAAATTTCCGATGCACATGTGGATAAGCCAAAAATCAATATGACGACCGACGGAAGCTTGTTGGTTCCTTTAGGGAGCACTTTAAGCCTCTCATGCACGGTGTTTATGTCTGGTTTCTTTGCCCTTAAATGGACTTCCCCGGCCTATGTTATTAATGTGAGTTTATTATAAAAACCTTATAGTATCTTAGTACCTTCTATTCCTTAATAGACAGTTCATGGTTTTAATCGTTTCAATTAATATTTTGTGATTCAGTCCGAACGAACTTCAATCTCTTCGGGATTTGTAAATGAAAGCACGAAGGAGCCATTCGAACCGAGGTTGTATCGAACAATGCTAACAGTTCAAAATGTGACTGACGAAGATTCTGGTCAGTATAACTGCACAGTCCGCCGCTCTCACAAGAATTGGAAAACTACTACGATGCATGTCAAAATATTACGTAAGTATTTATCAAATTATCATTATCATAATAACTTTTTGCACCATTTATATTGGCTAGAACAGTTATGTGTTTGGAGACAGTATTACTATCATTTTTGGTCATTTTTGATCATTTTTGGTCGTAGCTGGGAATGAAACATTTTTGAATGTGTCAACACTGGCAGAACACATTGAAGTGAGAAAGTATGAAACTGCGAAATGGGTTATTCAGATCCATAGTTTTCCTTCCGCTACTGATTTTTCATGGACAAATTGGAAAGGAGAAGAGATTAGTCCAAATTACAAGTTTTTCATCAAAAAAAATGAACAGAAACAAGAAGTCATCCTGTCCATTCTAGGGGCAACGCGAGACGATGTCGGAGAATACAAATTCACTGCAGTTCTTGAAGGAAAGGGGCTCACGGAAACGCTCGTCTTGTCACTGAAAGTTAATGGTATCATTTGCAACATCCTATGTTCAAACATCCAACTATATGTATTTTATGTACTCTACTTTCAATTATTAATATTTTAATATTTACAGAGGAACCTGAACCATACATTTTCCCACTGGAACAGGAATATTTCACATTGGGTCAGAATTATACTCTAACATGTAAATCCTACGGGTACCCGTTACCTACACTGGAATGGTTTGTGCAATCATGCAATGATTCAAATACCTGCGACCCGTGGACTTCTCCAGCTAACCTTTCCGTACGTTTGTATACAACAGGAATACAACTTTATATTTATGCAACTAATGAATGAATCTCGAGATTAATGTTAACTCAGGTATTAACGGGTCTTTCAGGTCGGAGCACTAATAATCCAGAACCAGTTTGTCACCAAAAATGTCACATTTACTGCGAATCATCATGAGGTTTACAAATGTGAAGCAGTCAATGAGTTCAAACAGGATTTTGATGAGAAATACGTTAAAATCATGGGTACGTGTACAGGGAATGATCTCGTGTAATATTAAATGTGCTACGGGTGAATAAATTCCGCTTTATTTTATATTCATTGTATCAAGATGTTGCTGGAGACAAAGCGCTGGTGATAAGCCCTCAGCCAACTCACTTTCAAGGGGATGTTATTAAGTTGATTTGTGCAGCTTCTAAGCTCAACTTCTCAGAATCCCCACATTGGAAGTTCTGGAACGTGCCGCTGTCAGAGTGGATACTAATAGACGAAAACTGGAATTCCCGATCATTTTGGAATGTTGTTGCTGATCAATCCAAGTGGACTTGGCAATCCGTTCTCACGTTTCCGGATGTGAACATCAATGCTACTGGTATCTACGGCTGCTTTACATCCGACGGAACCAACCAGACAATCTCATTGACAGTACATCGTAAGCTACCTCTTAAAAATACTAAGTAGTATGATGTGTAATGTAATGACCGTCGTATTACATTTACAAAGTGTGTTGAGGGTACTCAAAAAAGATACTGCTTTGATATCTAGCAACGGAGCGACCGAGAATCGTGCAATCAAATTTAAACTCATCGACTGCTGTATTTCAAGAAGGAGAACAACCACTTGAAGTCACGTTTTTTTGTGTAGCCGAAGGTGCTCCCACTCCTCAGATAACTTGGTTACGGGTAATTTTATTCAGAAACTAACATGGCTAAATTGAATGCAACGATATTTACTAACGTAAAAGTAAATTTTGGTATTATTTGCTTTGTAGGACGGAAATGTACCTGAAGATTGGCCAGCCGCAATTAACCATACTGTAACAAGCAAGAAAACCTCATTTAACCAGACAGAAGGGACCCTGACGTTTCGATACATTCGAGAAGTCGCAACTGGTGAATACAAATGCCTAGCTTCCAATAGACTGGGAGAAGTGTCTAATGAAATTGAAGTGGAAGTATTAGGTAACCTAACCAATAATTCAAACATAGCATTAAATTTCATATTATGAAAATCTAATTTGCTATAATAATCTGATGTAGGACGCGGTAGACTTCCTTGGGTGGTTACTGCATTGATAGTGATTTTTGCCATCATCGTCTTTGTTCTTTTGGGATGCCTAGCAAAGAGAAAGCACAAAGAAATGGTATAACTCAAAAACATAGAATTTTAACGTACATTCTTTTATTATTATGTTTCTATTTGGAATGCTATTCGATTAACAATTAGCAATGGCGACGAAATATGTATCGGGATAGAAAAACTCACTTTGACCAAGGTGACCCTGAGAAAATCAATCCGAATTTACCCGTGGATGATCAAGCGTATCTCTTACCGTACGACAGTAAAACGTGGGAGTTTCCAGAATCTCGACTTAAAATAGGTAATTTTGTTAAGAAACCTTAATTATTGTCTCATTCAACTCTTTTTTGACAATAATGGCCTGTATACTCAATTGGAATGGACATCTTAGGACAAACCGTTGGATCCGGAGCTTTTGGTATGGTCATGAAAGCTGACGCGTACGGAATCAAGAAATCGGAAGCTGTCACCATCGTCGCAGTGAAGATGGTGAAACCCGACGCAGAAGACACACATTTGAAAGCGCTACAATCGGAGTTGAAGATCATGGCTCACTTAGGACAACATGTCAACGTCGTGAACCTTCTCGGAGCGTGTACAACAGAGCTAATCAAGAAAAGTTGGTGAAATCAAATATATAAATTCAAATTTTTTGTAGCATACTGTGCTTATATTTTAAAGTTTTGCGATGATTCCCTATTAGAACGGCTCTTAGTCATTGTGGAGTATTGCAAATATGGAAGCCTTCTCAGCTATTTGCACCGACATCAAAATACTTTCATTAATCAAGTAGATCCGGTTCGAGGAATCGTGGACTCGAATATTTCATATAACCGAGTTTACCAGTCACAACCCAAGTGAGATTTTTGTTTGCTTCTGATGTTTGGCTAATATTAATCCAGTGAATTACTTTAATTACATTTTAAGTACGTGGAATTGCACGTTTCATTTCAATTTTGCATGCGCAGCTCACAACACAAGTTGACGCTTATTTCTATTCATGAATATTGTTAGTAGATGATCGTACAATATTTTATAGCTGGAAAAATGCACGTAAAGCTAACGTAATTAATTTCTGGTGGTATTCTTTTCTCTGTCGGGATGCATGTTTGGCTCATTATGGGGACGTTGTTGACATGGACTTTTTGGGTTTGGTCTTTCTGTCGTATTTGATGGTGGCTACTTCTTATTAATACTGAAGACTGTCGTATGCTTCTCTTACTTTCATCGATTCGGGGTGTTCTAGCAGAACAGCGTGGAATGGATACCGCACTCTCGAAGAACTGAAAAATGTACCGTTGCCTCCTGGAGCTGACGAATGTCCTCGACAGTCCACGGACAACTTTTTGAGTCCTCATCCGACAGTTGTCCATGGTGGAAACGACGACTACGTAGCAGGAAGTGCGATGCACAGCGTGTGCACTGACATGAGTTATGTATCCAATTACCCCGCTTCCGTGATGGACGACAGGAGAAGGTCATCCTGTGGTTCATCGTACATTGGTCATTATCGGGGAGACTATCAGCATCGAGAAGTGAGGCCGATCACTACTTCAGATTTACTGGGCTGGGCCTTTCAAACAGCTCGTGGAATGGAGTATCTGGCTTCTCGAAAGGTATTGAATCGATTCCTCAAAACAATGGTTTTAATACCTTTGTATGTTGATTCTCTGATAAAATTCCATCTTCTATGGTGTTGTTATTGTTCCAGGTACTTCATGGCGATTTAGCTGCCCGAAACGTGCTTCTTGCAGAACATAACGTAGCCAAAATCTGTGATTTTGGACTAGCCAAAGATTTGTATAAGGACTACAAGTACAAAAAGAAGAGTGAGGTACAGCAGTCATTCGACACATCATTTTCAAACTTACGATGATTCTATCGACTCTATGTACTTGAAGTTTGTGATGTCAAATGTCAACTGATATTTTGTTCAGGGTCTGCTTCCTGTGAAGTGGATGGCTCCAGAGTCCATATCCTACGGAGTTTTCTCAACTTCATCGGACGTTTGGAGTTTCGGCATCGTTTTGTGGGAATTGTTTACACTTGGGAAGACACCATATCCTGGTAATTCCAGCGTTCATTTTATGATGTCTATTGTATATAGTGACTGGGGCGAAAAATCCCTATGTCTTATGCAGAGAATATGCATGACATAAGATTTGATAATTGATAAGAATTATAGCCTCATCAGCCGTAAAATTAAAAATTACTGGTTCGTTTTGTAGGGATGGAAGCGGATGACAAATTCTTGAAGATGCTAAATGATGGTTACCGAATGGAAAAGCCTTCGTTAGCCCCTTCGTCTGTATATGAACTTATGAATGACTGTTGGTGTCATGAAAGTTCGCAGAGACCTTCGTTTACTGTGCTTGCGGACAAAATCGGTGATTTGATGGAGGAAGGACTACGACAACATTACATTGACCTCAACTCAACTTATGTGAGAAGCAACGAAGCTTGGGTTGGAGGAGCGGAAGATCTTCTCAACAGAATGGGTCGAGCAGAAGTCAACTTCGAAGCAGACGGAGGTTCATCCCCGAAGCTAGAACACCCTTACTCGAATGTGGCTGTGGACAATGGAGGGTACTTGATGCCAAATTCAACCAACAACGCTTCATCCTCAGCGTATGCCAACGTAGCCATTGTGGACGATCGACTTCAGCGTCTCGCAAATAATGAAGGGTACATGTTCATGAATACGGACTCTCCGGGACCTACGGAGATATTTAGTCCTCGACCACCAAAACCAGCAATGGAAGTGAATAACGAAGGCTACGGCATTGCGCCGACAACAACGGTGACGAAGTCGACATGTTTCGATTTTGATAATGTGAACCAAATAGGCAGTAAAACGATAGCGTCCTCTAGGAAATGTACTAGTTCCCCTATAATCACGATTGAAAGTCCGAACTTTAGTCCCTCAAGCTTTTCGAATCAAAGTTACATTCCTAACAATGTCATACTTCCACTCAGCTCGTCTCCAAAAGAGCCGGAGGACAGTGACAACGTTTTGTCACAAAAGAGACAGAAAACCGACAGCGGCGTTTCTTCCTTGGATTCCACATCATTCGACAACAAGAGTCCCACACCTACGGATTCATCCAATGACAACAATCAAAACAGAACTGATTCTACAAGTGACAGTGACACCTTAACATCTCGTATGTCTTTTGGTTTGAATGAAGCAGACAGCAAATCTTTATCGAAGGGGATTCCTAATCTAATACATCCCCCATTACATATTTTGACCACAGGACCTTCGGATTCATAGCATTATTTATTATGATTTATATGCTAATATACTTTTACTGTCTAATATTTATTGTACGTTATATAGAATGAATAAATAAATTTAAAGGATAAAATTAACGATTGCAATGGCTCATCTTTATCATCGGACGCTTATGAATGAAACATCATTTTGTGGATAGCACGGTCCCTTAACAACAACCTAATGGTGACCGCCCGGATGTTGTTCCTGTAGTTTACCGTATTAACATTTTAGGCGTGACCCGTGACTGGCAACCGACCTGACAGTTCCAACGACAACAACCGACTGAATCATTTGAATTTTTGAATACACTAAACTTTTCACTGGTACTTGACAAGGTAGCTGTGTCGTACATATACGTGTAAACTTTTTGCATGGATGCATGCGTAATCAAATGAAACTTGAAATCAAATCGGAAGATTCTTCCATTCCGATTTCCAACGCGAGGGAACGGTTTTTGTCGGGTCAGCTCAGCAGCGTCAGTTTCCTCATCCCAAGGTTTTTGATTCACGTTGGGGGTGGGCGGGTAAGGCCGAGAGGGTTGATTGAGACTTGAGTATGCATATGCAGCCCCGATGCAGGCTGACGCTATACTGTGACGTCATTGTGTGCCATGGGATTCAGTTCCCCGCACGCCTAGCGCCTCCATACTCAAGAACAATCTAGGTAATCAGGGGACGAAAAACTAAACATTTTGTACATTAGATGTTTGAAAGTCGTTTTGCAATTCACTTGGTTTTACAGGTTCCATTTTTATGTGTTCAGGTTACTGGACAGGATAACTGTGTGAGAAATGAGGATTGGGATCTGTAGTGGATTAATGGTAGTGCGTCGGTTTACCACGTGGAGTGAAATGTTCTAGAACAATCTTTTGACTCCATGCTTCCATGTTACATTCCATTCCCAAGAGAACTAATGCACATTACGAAGCTCAGCAGAGTGGAAGGTGAAAAGGAGTCTACGACGTTTCATTTCTTAAATTCAAGTTTTTAATAATATTTTGTTTCATTCAAGTGTGTAGCAGGTGTTACTGTTCATGGTTTTGGTTTTGTGTGCAGAATAGTATAGATTCATTGAGTTGATTCACAATTGGTTTCTCGGGAAATCACAATGAGTGGGTTTGGAAAATCATCGGCGGAGTCTTCGACTCAGTGGAATTCAAGTCGACAAAATTTGAATAGCTTTGCAAACTCTTTTTGTACAAATCAACAACAACCTGCTCCAAGTGGAAGTTCT